>PVJO010020703.1:0-31536 GCA_004026905.1 Hystrix cristata
TTTGTATGTAAATGGATGTTCCTGGAGAACATACTATTAAGTGAAATAAATCAGACACTTATCAGTACACATCGAATTGTTTCTCTGATATGAGAAACCATAAGTGTAAATAAGGACAAAGGGGTAGAATAGATATTTTGTTTAAAAAAGAAAAAAGAGAGATAGTATTCAAAAGAGAGAACTAGATAGGGAAAAGGGGATGAAGAAGGTTAAAAGAAAAGTAAGATGAAACGGGAAAAAATTGTAAAGTGTAGCTACCCTTGTTGCAAATGGGGAGGGGTGGGTGAATGGAAGGGAGGGGAGGGGAAGGGGGTAAGAGGGGGGAAAACCAAGATGTATCATGTACAGGTACAAAATAACCATGTTGATTATGATCATTATGTATACAATGTACCAATACATGTTCTTGGTAAAAATAATAAAAAAAAAAAGACTTCGAGGAGGTGATTATTATATCTTCAGTTGTATGAAAGTTAGTCGTATGCTGTTAGGTGGAATTATGACCTTGTGTTTATTTGAGGATTAAGTATGGTTTAAGAAGATACATTTGGATATCAAGCTGACAAGGGGCAGGATATGATGGTTAAACTTGATTGTGTCCACTTGATTGGCTTGGGATCTGCCCAGGGATTGGTGCAATACCCTTCTAGGTATACGTGGGAGGGTTGCAGAAGCGTGACTTAGGGCATTATATATGGTTCTTTGCCCTGTTGTCTTTGGCTAGTTCCCTCACTCTGTTTCCTGGCCACCATGAAGTGAGCAGCTTTACCCCTCCACATGCTTCTACTATGATGTCTCTGCCTTAGAGCGTGCTGACCATGTATGGAATCCCCTGAAACTGTGACCTAAATTAAACCTTTCCCCCTTTAAGTTGTGGGTGTCTGGTATTATGTCCTGGCAACAGGAAGGCTGACTAATACAGTAAGTTTTCATTTCTCTGGGATAAATAGCCAAGATTATAAATGAACTTTTGATACAGTTCATAAATCCAGAACTGTATTTGGCATGATCCTGCTTTGGGTTGCATTTTTGCCTTTTATCCGGTCCATGGTATGATTTCATGTGGGGCCATTTCCCCTTGGCTCTGGTCCTGTGTAAATTGCCAGGCTGATTAGGGAGCTCCTGAACTCTGGGATGGGGATTTGCTTCACTTTGTTGCTGGCTGATCTCTGGGAGTTGCTCTGCTATGAGTCGTGTTTGTCCATTTTGCTGCCCCAATGTCTCTTTCCCAACCTGTATGTCTAGAGCTTTGGCTATC
Organism: Hystrix cristata; assembly: GCA_004026905.1. Lineage (NCBI taxonomy): Eukaryota > Metazoa > Chordata > Mammalia > Rodentia > Hystricidae > Hystrix > Hystrix cristata. The sequence goes on from PVJO010020703.1 coordinate 1,259, forward strand.
TGCGCAGTTAAACCCATGACTGCTTTTTACTCCCTTACTTCCTGTGAGGATGGAAGGGCTTCTTGTGGCCCGTGGGAACTTCAGAAGGGAATCCTCGAAACTTTTCCTGTAGTGAACACATGTTGCCAAAAGATGGCAGTGCACTTTGCAGCCTCCCAGGTGGCGCTCCCCTTTTGCCTGTAACGTGCACAGTTGTGTCTCGCTCTTTATATGCATGTTGGGAATGTGGACAGTGAAGTTTACAAAGCAACAAAAGCACCGATAAAATGATGTGGGGTTAAAAAGTTTAAAAGAACAGATTATGTTTGCAAGGGGTTTATAAAGAAGACAGTTCTCCACCTTTCAGATGTGATTTGAATAGGAAGCAGAACCCACAATTGTATGTATGAGGGTATAATTTTAGATGTCAGTACTGATTGTTGCATTCTGGGTGACTTCTTAAAGATGCTCGTGAGATACTGATTATTTTTTCCTTTCATCTGAACTGAGATCAGGAACAGTGTGATTATGGGCTCTGAGACTGGAGATCAACATCTCAGTCCTCCAGTGAAGGCCACTGCACGAATTGTAAATAGAGTTTTTTCATGGCTGTAATGGCTGGTACTGTGAAGCTCTTAACTTCTCAGTACCTGTCCACTCCCTGCATGTGTTGGGGAGTGTGTGTGTGTGCGTGTGTAAAAGAACTGGTTGATTTCCTTGCTGTGTGCAGGAAAGCTGCTGTAAAATGAGAGATTACGGAGTTAATTGGATGTCATAAACAGGTGAGCCAGTGTGGATGGAGTGGGATGAGCCTGAATACAAGGCTGAGTACTGAAGTTGTGGCTTCTGCACGTAAGGAACCAGTGATGTCAGACTGTGGGACAGACGTGTTAAACATTGGAGGGGTGTTGCCATCCCTGGTGCCTTTGCGAAGGCAGGCACGAAGCCCTCTATTAAGCCAATCCATGTGCAGCCTCGTTCAGGACAGCGGGCCAGCTCGGGCTGGGCTGTGAGAACCAGAGAGGCCTTTGTGTAGTGAGCAGCCTGCAGAGGGTGGAGAGTCTCTTCCACTTCCCTGGGACTCACTGCTGCAGTCACTGTGACTCTGCAGCTCACAACATAGCTGCAGTCCTGGAGTGACGAGGAAGCAGGTGACTCTACCTTGGGCAGCAGCTCTCTTGCAGTGCATCCTTTGGCAAAAGCCTTGGACTATGAGAGAACTGAGCTGTATAAAGTTCTAGCCCTGAAACCAGATGCTGTTACCATAGAGACAAGTGAAATGCTACCGGGGGAGGCAGAACATAGGAGTGACGGTGGAGGGAGGTGGGAGGGCAAGTGAGGCGACTCTAAAGGCTAGCAACCTGAAGACTTCCAACCTTTAGAGCATGGTGACAGTGACGAGCAGCCTTGCATTCTTGAAGCTCATGTGCTGGCGGCCGGCCACTTGCTGAGTGGCAGCCACTCACACTGCACAGACAGACTAGCTGCTGAGCACGTTGGCAGCTGGCGCGGGCTCTAGGGGTGGGACTCAGAGGGCTGGAATGTCCATGGGTGCTCGAAAGCCCAGTGGCTGACAGTTTTGCACAAATGTTTCTCATGCCGGGCTTAAGTCACCCTTGCAAGCCTGCTCAGTGATTAGGACCGGCTGGTGTAAGCCTGTCTGTTTGGCAGCAGATTTGACATGTGTTACAATTAAATCACTTTGGTGTCCCACAATAATGGAGAATAAGAAAAACCCTGCTGTGGTTGGACTTCTGTAGAAGGGGTGTAACTCCTACCACCGAGGTCCTGTTGCAGGAAGGCAGGATTGGCCCCAAGTGGATTTTGCACTGACTGGTGTGACCCTTATCCCCGTGATGTTGGTGAGAAGCTTCCAAATCTATTCTGAACTTTGCCTCAGGCTGGTGTTGGGAGCAACCCTGGGAGCTGTTTAGAAGCATGCTTCTTCCCTTCTTTGTTTTCAGCATACACAGAGCGTGTGAACGGACCATTTTAAGAATGGATTGGGGAGCCTGGATAGAGATTAGATGAGTTCATTTCTTCCTGCTGATTGCTGGAGGAGAAAGCTGGTTGGGTCAGACGGTCATTTTAAAAGATATATCTGTCTTGCTAATAATAACCAGCCATTGCTGAGAGGATTGGGGTGAAAGGACACGTAAACCCAAATAAAAGATGTTTGTGATGTAAAGAGGGAACATTTCTACAGTCTGTGTAGAAGCTCAGGTAGCCAGGGTATCCTTGCTGTCCAGGAGGAGTGGGGGCTGCTGTGGGTGAGTAGGCTTCCTATTTTCAGTCTGTTTCACTCACCTCTTTTCACTTTCTACAGAGGAGAGGCAGCTTTCAGGCCCCTTGCACGGCCCACAGGAAGAACCCTGTTTCAGATGACTTGATGTGTCAGGGGCCCAGGAACACACTGGTATCGCCGTTACCCCTAGCTAGGCAGAGTGGTTTCTCAGCCTAGGAGGAGGCTCAGGCAGTAACTTTTCCACCTTGCACCCCGTCGATAATGGTTTTTCTTTTCTTACTTCCCTTTTGGTTGTTGCAGTTTTGGGAGACTACTTAAGATATGAAGGCTAAACATTTTATTTAGGAAATATGTAAAAAGATGACAAAAGACTTTAGGAACAGCTTGATTAATAAAGGGGTACAGAATAATATTCCTTCTGCAGTTGCTCTGGATTCAGCGTGCTGGTAGAACCAGGAAGGGCTCCTTCTAAGAAGAAATGGGAGCACCTGCCCGTACTCCAAAGGGAGCAGGACAGTTAACGTGTGTGCAGTAGGACAGGGCTCCAGGGTCTCGTTGTTTTATGAGGTCTTCTAGGAAGACCTCTCCTGTAAGCTGTTGCCCTTATGCCTGTCTGCGGTGGTCTCTTGGGTTTGTGCGCTGGGACTGCCTCTCCTCCACTGCCAGGGAAAGCCTTTGAGGAAGCAGGTGTGGTTGCACCAGAGCCCTTGTATGTGTCACCTGTCACTGTATCTGTGGCGGCTTGAATATGCTTGGAGCAAGCAGGCGCTCAGTAGATACTGAGTGAATGGATGGACGAGGGTGGGAAAGAGAAAGACGAGCTGCTGACTGCTGTCTGTGTGTCTCCCGCTGATACAGCGTATAGTACGATTCAAATGCTTTGGTCTTGGTTACTAGGGTCCTCCATACTGCCAAATCCAACTTTTGCTTCTCCATGTTCATCTTTGACAACCTGCCATTAGCAGTGTACTCTCTTTTTTTCATGACTTCTTTGACATCACTCTTCCTCGGGATCCCTCTCACATTATTAACTTGTTTCTTTGGTACTGGGGATTGAACCCAGGATCCAGTGCATGGCAGATGAGTACTGAGCTACATCCCTTAGCCCTACAGTAGCTTTTTCTTTTTTTTTTTTTTTGTACGTGTTGGTGTGCTTCAGCAGTTGGTCTTAGGCCTACTCCTCCATGTCTGCATGTCTTCCTCTGGATGGTCACATCCAGTAATAGCTTCATTGCCAGCCTTTTCATTAGTTTCTCAAATTTGCTGTCCAGCCCTGAGCTCTTGAGCCCTAGACCCAGGCAGCTAGTTATGCACCAGAGAGCTCTATGTTTACATGGGACAGGCATCTTCAGTTTAAAGTGTCCAAATAAACTCCGATTTCTTCCCAGAAACCTCTGTCTCCTAGCTTCACCTTGGTTCCTGCTTTCTTTCCCCTAAATTCCTGCTCCTGGTTTCTTTTGGCCCCTAATTATTCATTTCTCAAGTAGCAGGCAGAGTGATCCTTTAAGAAGCTAAAATAGCTCAACTCATTCTCCATTTTAAAACTCTTCAGTGGCTTCCATAAGACCTGAAATTCTGACTCTTTATCATGGCCCCAGTTCCCTCCAGTATCATCGCCAACAGCTGACCTTCTCATCTTGTCTTGCACCTGGCAGATGCTAAGCCAGTTCCCACCCCAGGCCCTTTGCACTTGTGATTTTCTTGGCTTAGAATGATTTTTTTCCCAGATTCTTTCTTGGCTGGTTCCTTCCTATCATTTTTATCCCTGCTCAAGTGTCACTTCCTCTGAAGCTGCAGTATAACCGCCCCATGCCAAGTAGCCCCCAGCCTCATTTTACTCTCAGCAAAGCCTTTCTGCTTTTTGAAAGTACCTTGTTCGTCTACTTGTTAGCGGTTTTTAGGACCTTTTCTGTCTCACTCACGGGCATTTTTTCCTTCCTCTGAAGAGTCCCAGGAACATAGCAGGCAGTAAATAAATACTTACTGAACCCATGGATGTGTGGTATCATTTAATCTCCATGGGAACCTGAGGATCAGAGAGATTGGAAAATGGCTCTAAAGCGCTTGATTTTCCACTATACTCCTGATGGCTGACTTCCTATCCTGTTTTATGTATTTAATTTGAGTATGGAGAAGAAACAGTCTTGGTTTGTATCAGGATGAACCGTTACATACAAGGTCCATGTCTTGAAAGGAGAGACCTTGCCAGTGTCCAGAGGTATAAACTCCTTAATAGCCTGTCTGCTTGTGATTAGTCAAGGTGAAAAAGAAAGAAGGAAAGGGACATATTTATTAAACAGTGCAGCATCCGCTAGGTCCTGTGCTGAATGCTTTTAATGTACAACCTAAGTTAAATTGCAATCAGCGCCCATTTGATATTACAGTATTGTGTTGAATTAGTGCAAAATTGATATTATTAACCCAGTTTTATTTCTGCAGAAATGGAGGTCCAAAAAAGCTAAGTACTTTGCTCTAGATGACATAGCTACTAAGTACTAGAAATAGACTTTTTTTTTTAAATGTGGGGCTGCCTGACACCAAATTTCTGGCTTTTTATGCTCAGCTCGTTGCTTTGCTTTGTGAAATGGATATGCTTCTAAAATGGTAAGGCAGAGAGTACGAATTTAGTGTACATTCACATAGATTATAAGGGATACTTGAAGCACAAAAATAAGTTATACAGACGATATGGAAAACAGACTTACAGTGTTCAATGCCTGAGCATCTAACTGGGTGAAGAGAATACAGAGCGAACATTTGGTTCTCTGGCAGGCTCATGTATGGTATGACATGGAGCAGCTGTCCCCAGAGAAAGTTCTTTGTTTCTAGACCAGTACTACACAAGCAGCATTCGAGCAATTCAGGGTTTTGCTCTGCTTTCACTATAAATAGAGTTCATGGAATTCTGTATATCAAAGTTAATGCAATGGGAAGGAGCCACAGAGTATGAAAATAAACCTCAACTCATTCTATAAACTAGAAACATGTTTGGTATCGGGAGGCTATAAAAACACTGTCATTCCTTGGATGGATTCTGAGGTCTTATTTAGCATATGAAATTGCGGAGTAGATCCTATTATGTAAGGAGACAGGAGGACAGTGTAATGTGATTGCAGAATGGGGAACTTTCAGGGAAGAGTTAACAGGGCAGATATACCTAGAGAGAGACATGTGATAAGAATATAGAAAAATGCACGAATGGGTGGCATATATGTGCGCCTGTTGCCGAAGCTGGAGCGCTGGATAATCCTCAGATGTCAGATTTCCGTGAGGCCAGCATGTGACTCAAAGCTTGCCACTCAACAGAGAATACTGGGCTGTGCTGGTATTAAGAGGCTGGCTGGAAGCTAGGTTCCCACTGTGCATGAGCGTCCCTCCCTGTCGCTCTGTGCCTGTGGGTGGGTGTGTATGTGCGTGTGTGAGGGTATACATTCTGTGCAGTGGGTGTTTAAAGAGCTAAGCACTGAAAACTGGATTTCCACAAACGATCATCACGAGCACTCCGGACATACCAAACTTCCTCTCTTGGTATTTTTTTCTTTTTGCTTTCATCCTTTTTTCGCAAACCCCAAAAGGGAGAGACCCCCAGCATCCAGCCTACAGGATTGGGAGTTTTCTCTTACCTGTCCGTGGGGGTGTCCTCTCCAGGGGAGAACTGAAGCAATGTGGGACTGGCATATTCTCAAGCACCAGAGGAGAGGAGCTGTGTGAAGGAGTGGCAGCCACCCGAGGAAGAGCGTCGCTGCCCTGCTAACATGAACAGCAGCCTGCAGGTTAACCTGCCCAGGAGCTGGGCTGCTCCGGGCAGCTCACTCCAGGAGAAGTCTGAGCACTCTTTTTTTCTTTTTTATTACTATAGGATGGAGGATGAAGCTGTCCTGGACAGAGGGGCTTCCTTCCTTAAGCACGTGTGTGATGAAGAAGAAGTAGAAGGTGAGCCTTTCGTTTCCGGGAAAGTGATTATTCATATTCCCATGTCTCTGTAGATAACAGCATTTGTGCATCTTATGCATCTTGCATTTTTAAAGTTAAAAACCAAAGCTCGTCTGTGGAGTTTCTTTGATCTCTACATTTTGCTTCAACACAGAAAGTATTTTAAGAACTTCATTGTACCCTCAGAATCTAAGTCAGTGTGGTCTTAAGTGTTTTTTTTTTTAAAGTCTTATTTTAAAGCAGCAGATGCCTGTTGTAGGTCTGCTTCTGCAACAGAAATAAATATTTTACAAGACACTATTAACCACTTTCCAATGACTAATTCCAGGAAGCTGCTAGATTTATATAAATGTGCTAGGCAGCACCTTCTAATATTCTTTTTTTGTAGCTTTCAGGGGAGAGAAACAGATGTTGCAGAAGGGGATGACACCACTGTGTGGGAAAATGGTCTAAGCTGAGGATGTTATGAGTGGTAATCATGGATGAGTCTTAGTTAAGAAAAGATGGACAGTGTTTCTGACTTAATAAAAACCCTCTGGGACTTCCCTCACTAATGCTCCCGGTTCCTGCTAGAAACCAAAGAGGGTTCTCTGTTAGCTGGTGCTGTGGGGCTTTCAGTGTGCGTCTTCCTTCCCGGCCTGTGTGGGAGTAATGCTGCCTGTGTCATAGTGGGAAGGCAGGGTTTTGTTAATATTTACAGAAGTAATTACATGAGTGCATCACAGATACACACAAGTATAAACACAGATAAGTTATTATCCATGTTTATAATGATATTTTTATAAAATAATCGGGTATAGGCAGTACTCAAAATTAAATGGAACTTGTAGTTGAACTATATGATCAGTTTTAAGCATTAAAGTTACCCAGGGGACAATTGATAGGTGTTTGTGCCATAGTCTGACTGTTCCAGAGTCTTGGAACAGAGGGTGGAAGGGCTGGGGCAGAGGCTGGGTGTTGTGTGTTCTGGAGCGGTTCTTCAGGCAGATGGAACTTGGGGCTGAGGGCAAATGATTCTCTTGCACCACCTGAAACAGCCTGAGTGGTGCGGCTGAGCTGTGGTTTCTGTTTCTTTAGTGAGTTTCTTCTGCCCGTGTAGCATGGAGGATTGGTGCCCTGCCCCCACTTCCCACATTTATGCTCTTGAGACTCGCAAGAATTTGATGTCCAAGTTTCTTAGGAAAAAGGAAACTACAGTATTTTCTTTCATATTGTTTCATGGGTTCCTTGCATTTTTACAACATGACTGTGGGAAAGTATTAAGTTGGCGAAGGCAAAGAAATAAAAATTTTGTTTTAAGAGTCTTGTAGTCCATGCTGCTAAATCCCCATTGTAGCGACTACCTCACTGTCCTCTGACAAACAGGAAATAATCCTTAAAGTTATAGCATCAAGGTGTAAAAAATAATACAGGTTTCAGTAAATATCCTGTAGTTTTAGGACAATTAACGTGGAAAAAACTTGGGAGGGAAATGTACTGTGTATGTTCTCCTTTGAGGATGAGGTCCTAGCTGAGCTCACGGGCGAGGTCAATCTTGAGTTCATAAGAGTGAACAGATTGTACAATGTACTGCAGAACAGTAGAACATTATACACAGTTTTTTTAAAGTTTTGCCTCAGAAGTGTATTTCCTCTATTATTTCCCTTGATTTTAAAGCAGAACATTATAAATTCAATATAAAAAAATCTATAGCCAGGTATCTTTGAAGAGAAACAAAAAGCCAACCAAAGATGGTAGAAGTGCCTACAGAATTCAAACATCCTGCCCTTTTGGGCAATTAAACCTGCCGCGTGGATTTTGTACATTTCACCAATCTTTTTTTTTGTTTTTTGTTTTTTGTTGTTGTTGTTGTTTGGTGCTGGGGATCGAACTCAGGGCCTTGTGCTTGCTAGGCATGCACTCTGCCACTGAGCTAAATCCCCATGCACATATCCCCATTCTTGTAAGGCCTTTTATATTAAAGTTACTGTCTTTCGTGTTGCTTGGTGCCTGAGCAGATTACATGGCTATCAAGGCATGCTCAGCTACGCGTCGCTGAACCCGGAGGCTGCAGACTGTGAGGCTTGTTTATAGCGTCGTTGTTCAGTGTAGAACTTTCGGTCCTGGAGATGCTCCCACAGTAGGAGTGGGAACTGTAGTTGGGAGCTGCGTTTGTAATTCAGTGCCCTTCCGGCTGGCCGTCCCTTCCTCCCCAGTGTCATGGGGTGGTGATGGAGGACTACGATTTCAGTGGCTGCCGGCGTTAGTGTAAGGGTGAAATGGGCTGAGGGTATGGGACAGCCACAGTTCCCACAGTCGAGAATGGCCTGGTTGTCGAGACTTCTGATGAAGATTCATGTTTGAGTGGGAATGCTTTCCTCAAGGACATGAGCCCATTTCATAGTTTTAATTGCATAGAGAAGGAAGTCGTTGAAGGCAAACAAAATGCGATCTCTATTCTGAGGAGCTGAGTTTCTTGTACATTTATAGCAGAAGCGAATGCTCTAGAAATTCAAAGAACAAGGAAAGGAACACCTTCCATGGATGTTATCAATTATGTTTCCTTTGATCTCTTCTAGAGTAAACATGATTAAAATACATTGTGGCATCTTGGCGAAGGTAAACTTAAAATAAAACTTCAGGGTTTTTTTTTTTTAACCAGTTTGCATAGATAAGAGTTCCTGATAAATGATTATTAAGATGACTACAGCCTAGTAGCGCCAGTTACTTTGAAGTGTTCATGCTTTAACAATGCTTGTTGGGGTCCCTGATTTCCATTGAGAAGGTTCAGCTGAGCTGGGAGGCCCACAAGCCAGCTGCCCTCTCCTAGTTCCTTCTAACCTGAGTTCTGGGGACAGGAGAAAGGCCAAAGCTTCACCATGCCTCAGTTCATCCTGCTCAACTTTACTCTCAGTGGGTGGCATGACACTCAATCTACATTCTAAAAACTCAAGAGAAAACCATCATTTGCAAAGCTCACTAAGAACAGAACGAGTCAAGTGTCATCTTTTGTTTAAATAATGAATTTATCTATGTGCTATAATATTAAAAGACCTGTTTTCATATAATTTCACTCATCTGTTAATGGCTCAGAGAGCATTCTCTAAAAAGGGAACCAAGTGCCAATTTTAATCTTTAGATGAAACTTTTATGTCTGTTCTTTTATTTGTTACCTTATGTATGGTTTTGTAAAATCAACATTTTGGGCAGGGAATAGTTGCTACATATCAATTAATTTAAAGATTTCAGCATTTTAGGTATTACTATTTGTTTCTATACTGAAAGACTGCAGTTTCTTCCCAGGCACCTCCACAGAATTGGCCTGCAGATGACAAACTGACATTACCAGAATGACCCAGAAGTGTTGACCATGAGGGCCCACCACTGGCTTTCATAGGCAGGGATGTGGCCAGGTTTTGTTGAGTGAGCCAGGATTGGGGTAGGAAGCAAGAGTCTTGGGTAGCTTTTTTCGAACAGGAGGAAATCCAATGGCTATTTCATGCTGTAAAAAGTTAGCTTGGATTTTGGATCTGTGTGCTATAAACAGATTACTTAATAGTCTCATATTTCGCAATAGGGAAAAAGAACAAACTCCACCTTATCCTTTGAGATAAGGCCTTGGCCGCGAGGCTAGGTACCTCCCCAGTGTGGCCTTGGCAGCTCTGACTTCATGAGAAGGGGCCTCTTCGCATCCAGCCCTACCAGCGACTCAAGAACCATAAAGTGCAGGGAGACAGCGTGGGCTGACATGTCTCCATGTGTGAAGCTTGACTGGGGCTCCTTGGAGATGTTCTGATACATCGTGGTGGTTTTCCTCTTCCCTTCGTGGACTGCATCCCCACAGGAAGTGTGTCTCGCCTTTGCAAATGGGAGCATGATTCCACCTATGTCTGCACCTACTGATGGCAGTTAAGAGAGAGAGGGAGAAGTGTTACGAATGCATGAGATTTTCAGGAGGGTTTTTAGATAAGTGAAAATAAAAAAGTTGGACAGGGTTCAGGACAGAGTAGATACTAAATATTTGTCAAAAGAAGGAATAAGCAAATATATTGTCAAAGAAAATGAATATGTAGTATGAATGAAATAAAGTGTTTATAGATTTACTTTATATAGTTCTCTTACATTTTCATTTAAATTTTTTAGACATTAGTTTCTTTTAATATTAGTAGTCAAATGAGATAATTTAGTCTTTGTCTTACCCTTGATATTCTTTGGTTTGGTTTGGTTTTATAGTGCTCATTGTCACTTTTCTATTGCTTACCTATTTGACTGATTATAAAGAGAAACCTCTAGAACACCTGTGCCTTAGGCTCTTTTGTTGCTCTCTATCTTTTGGAGAGACTACAGTGATGAAATGGTGGCCTGTGTCTTTTTGGAGGTGAGACAGGACCTTGGCATTCTACAGCCGTCATTCACAAGTGACTTGAGTCTATTCCTCACTGATCTACTCATGTGTATTAGAGGGGGTGTTATTGTAAAGACGAAGCAGGGCCTGGCAAACATTTGTTAATCATCACAATGGTCCAAAACGCAAATGCCGAGAAGGCATGAGTGAAAATCTATCAGATGGGAAGGGAGGGCCCAGTCTGGGCTGGGCTATTCTGAGCGCGGGACATGAGTGTCCGGTTGCATTTTGCTGACCTCTCCTTTGCTGTTCACTCCAGTTGCCCAGGAGCAGTGTGTACAGAGGAAACACTTGGGCAACTCCTGCTGAAGGAAAAGCCTTCTTCACAGAAACAATGCATGCACACTGGGAAACTTTAAAGAGACACAGCGTGGCATTTAAAGGTGTTGACCCTGGAGTAACAGCCTACTTTTCCCAGAGCAGGTGGAGCCCTTGCGGACCTTCTCCACCTCCAGGGTTCTTTCTCCTATGGCCTCAGCTGAGTGCTTGCCAGAAGCCCTAAAGCCTGAGCACTGTGCCCTATGGCTGCCTAACATCTCCTGCTGCATCAGTGACTTTAAATAATTACATACAGGTTTCTGGGCCTGTAAGGAAATCTGACGATGGTTCCGGGGGTTTTGAAGTGAATCGGACACCACTCCTTCCCAGAGCTTTCCAGTTGTAGAGACTTCTCTGGTAATATTCTAGGGGCAAAAGCCCTTGGGAAGCCACTTCCTGTTTTAAGTATCAACATTCTTTCATGGCAGTAAACCGTAACAAATTGAACTTGGTTGTTGGTTTGTGTTTTGCAAGGATTCTGAAATAATACACTTGCAGGTGCTTTTTCTGTCGAGTACCTTTTAAGAAGCTTCTTATTTGGCCTTATTAGTGAGATCCATTGTCTTGTATTTACTTTTGGGGCTGTCTACCATTTGTGCAGGTGTTATTATAGCAGAGTAGTTAAGCATCTGTTTGGAAGGAAAGGTTCAAAACTTACTCAGTGGCTCAATCATCGCAAAAGTGAAGGAAGCCATTTATAGCTTAGCTTTTGGGAACATGACATACACCACTCCACTAAAAACTACCAAAAGCAGTGCTGCCATACCTGGCACTGAAGACAGGAGTGCTTTATGTTGTACCACTCTCTGTGCTTTTTATATCTGATTGAGACAGCCTCCCCAATACTTTTCTATAATTATTGTCTTTCTGAATATCCTAATTGGCCTGAATGTTTTTTCTTTTCATACTTGAGTAATTGGTTTCTCCCAGCATGCGCCATCTGCCCTCCTACCCATGCTCCTGTACTGGAAAGGTCAGGCCTAGAGTGGTCAAGTGACGTTTCCCAAGGACTGTTGTCTGGTCTTTCGGACTCGTTCTGATTCCCTTATAAGCTTTGGGTAGAAGATCTTATTTTCACAGTTAGACTGTTCTGGTATATGTTGCCCTTAATTTGTTAAATTGTCTTCTTTTTCAAAAAGAGGCATATTAAACTGTAATTGTATACAGGGCAAAATACAAATGCTGGCCCATTGTCCACTAAAGGCTGCAACATCTTTTCTCTGGGAAAACAGGTTTCAATATGAATTATCGTTCCATGAATAAAGAGGATACACAAGTCTGTGTGTATTAGACATACACATTCTCCCTGCAGCGTAGACAAGAATAATTCTGCTCCCTGGCTATTATGTAATTTAAGTGCCAATTAAATGAGATTATGTAACAGTATAGAAATGATGCCATGTAGTCTAGCCTGAGCTAAATATTTCTCCATTTTTGTCATCACAAGATTCAGAATCATTGGGGAACTTGAAAAATGGTCTGGTAGGGGTGAGTAGAATAAGAATAGAATAAAGAAAGATCAGTTGAGGTTTTCTTGTTGTTGCAGAGGGCTCGCTCGTGAGATTCTGCCTGGCTTTGGTTGTACTTTGCTTTCCTGGCTGATAGTGTCGAGAGAGCTGAGGTGAGAGCCACAGGACAGGGGCTCATGGGAGGTTCTGAACACTGTATCCCCAAGTGCTGATTGCAGGTGGAGTGAAAGGTGAAGGGAGTGAGCGAGGGTGTCGAGTGGCACCCACTGAACTGGCAGTATGTGTGACTGAAATGACTCCTTGCTCTGAAGAGCTGGCTTTAAATCTGGTTGTTTTTAAATTCAGAAGGCAACTTTCCTAAGTGCAATATTCAATGTGTTTGCCTTTCTTTATACTCTGTTAGTTTTGAGACTTTACTTCCATTCCACTGAAATACTGTTTTGTGGAATATTTCTGTGGCGGAATGCTCCTGTACTGTTACCAGGCTAAAACTTCTGAAGATAAAAATGGGTTTTGGGTTTTAGTAATATTGTCCAATATGTCAGTTTCAGAGGGCAAGGCTTACATATTTATAGATTGGTTAAGTCATCACCCAAGTCCTCATTTGATTATTAAATTTTCGGTGAGAAATTCTGCCCTTGCTGCAGAATAAAGAAGATGTCTTTGATGTAGAATGAAAGATCATAATTGAATCCAGTGGATGCGTATGTTCACAAATTAGATCAGTATCCGATTGTTCAGATTTTCCCCTGCTTTCTTCAGACCGTGCTGTGGCTTGGAGAGGAGGATGGCACCGGGGTCTCGGGACCTGTTTCCATTTCTGGGACTGCCGCTGTCCTTCTGGTGATGCGAGGCAAATCATGCTCCTGCAGTTGTGGTTGCTTTGTGCAAAGTACATTATGGCCTGTCTGCTCAAGCAGCTGCTAGCAATGCTGTCTAGGTTCTTGGATACTTTCTGAAAAATACTTGAATATTTGCATTAAAATGTTGATGAATTACTGTAATTTCTGAATTTCAGGTTTTTTCTGTGAAGAAATAACATTTGCACCCTCATCTCCTAGTTTTGCTGTGAATATGAATAAAGACGTTTGAAATTTTTGGGATGAATCCTGTAAATTCCAGATACTGTTCCTCTAGAATATTACCCTTGCATGCAATTTATCCTTATCCTCAATACTTTCTCACAGTGGTTATGGGAACTACAAAATACTTTCAGACTAAAGATTAATTTTTACACTGATAGCCAACCAACAGATTGGTTGATTTGTACACGTACTGCACTGAGGAATAATACTTTTTCTCTCCTTTGAACTTATCAAAATGAAGACAACAGTTGCAGGTGTAAGTGCTAATATGTTCCTTTTCCAGGCTCACATGTACCATTGAACATATTCCAGTTAGGGCCACAATGAATGTTCAGCCAAACAAGCTAGTCATTATTAAAATGAAGCCAGGCTGTAATCCCAGCACTCTGAGAAGCTGAGGCAGGAGGGTCACAGTTTTGAGCTCAGCCTGAGGAATTCAGTGGCTTAGCAAGACCATGTTTCAAAATAAAAAATAAAAAGGGCTGGGGATTTGGCATAGTACAGAGACTTTGGGTTCAATCTCCAGTGACACAGAAGCAGAACAAGCTTTCCCCTGAGTTGGTTGCTGTAACATCTTGGGTGGGTATATCATGTATGTGGGTGAGTTCACACGAGAGAAAGGGAGTGTCTCCCATAGAGTAACATTCAGTTGAGATCCGAAAGAACAGGAATGAGTTTGGATGAGGAATGAGGGAAGCATCCCAGGCAGGCAAAGTGAGGACCCAGAGAGGAGGAAGAGGTAGGCCCACTTGGGAAACTGGAGATGCTGTGGCTGAAGTGTGCAGCAGGGAGAATGAGGCCCGATGTGGCTGGGACCCCGATAGTTTGTGGCCTTTCATGCTGTCCTGAAGATTTAGGATTTTATTGAGTATGACTGAAAGCCATTGGTTCAAGAGTTTTAAGCAGGGAAGTGACAACACATAGTTTGCATTTTAATAACGATGACTCTGGCTGGAGAGAGAGTGCACCCAGGAGGGCAGCAATAAACAGCAGGAAGAATGTTGCTGGATTTCAGTGAAGAGAGGAGTTTAGGTTGGAGGAGAGCAGAAGTAGATGGAGACAGATGGATTCATTTCCCAGCATTTCCATATAGATGGAGGGATAGATGGATGGATAGGTGGGTGAGGGGGACTGCTTCTCGATTTCTGCTATGAGAATTTTGGGGGATCATGTACCTTGTTGTGCGGGAAGGAACGCAGTGAAGGAGTGGTGGGGAGAAGAGCGATTCGGCTGAGGCACCTGTGAGCGACTGAGGTGGATCTATGCAGTAGACGGCATGAGCTCGAGCTAAGAGCCTAGGACAGGGCTGGGGACAGAAACCAGAGCGCCCTAGACACACAGCTAGCATCTAAAGCATAGGAATGGGTGCTGCTGCCTGCGTGAGAGAGCAGGGTGAGAGGAGGATAGGGCTGGGTCCACGAGTGCCAACATGTAGGGACCAAGAAGCAGACGCAGGAGCAGGTAGAACCCATGAGGGGAGAAGGCAGCTTCCGGCGGGAGCCGGGTCAGCGATGCTGCAGCTGCTGGGACGGTGGTAAGAGGAGGAGGGACCGTGGCCGTGGCTTTGGAAGACAGGTGGTAAGATCGGTGGCCTCTCTTAGCAGTGCGGGGTCACGGTCAAGTGAGAGGCAAATTGGAGTCAGCTGGAGAAGTCCCACAAGAAAATGGTCATGTGGAGAAGCTGGGAAGGAACTCTCGATGACGGTGTAAGCTTTTAGCCTTTCCTTCTGCGTGCCCTTCTGCACTTGACCAGTTAAAGCATCTGGAGCTATTATAGAGGCTTTAGAAGTAGAAAATGCCTTGGCGAAATCGAGTTCAGTGTTCTCGCCACAGAGGTGAATGGAAGAGCTGCGGCGAGGTGAAAGGGTTTTGGTTCAGTTAACACCGATGGTGGTTGGAGTAACTAGGGCCTGGTCTTCACCAGGATTGTGCTGTCTCCCAAGAGTGTGCCCCTTTGGAGGTCTGTCCCCTCTGAGCAGGGAAGGGGTTTAGATGGGGAGGTGAATGAGACATATTGAGAAGCACCTGGCTGAGCAGGCCGTGGAAGGAACAGGAGGGAGAACAGAAATTGTTGGGACACCTTCTGGGAGACACTGCACCAGCCAATGAACCTCACCTTCAAATGGCCCCCCGTGATGAGTGGGAGGGGAGGAATCCCATCAGAACATCTTCCTACTCTGGGGCAGCTTACACGACTGAGGGTTGGGAATTTAAACTTGTCATTCTGTGATTATAAGACAAAAACTTTCGGAGAATAATGGAGCTTTTTTTCCCCTTCTAGGTAATCACTAAGTTGAAAGGACTCGTCCTTGTTATTTCTCTGGTGGGCAGGAGGGGTGGTGAGGGACTGGTACCGTGGTTGGGGGAAAGTGGGAAAGGAAGGCCTGTATTTCCGGGAGCCCCGTGAGGAGTCCATGTCTGTGTCCATAAATAACTGGCTATTTGCTGGCTCCCTGGAAAATGAAGAGGGTGAACCAGATGATGTTTATGGTCACTTCAACTTCAAAAGTATGATTCTGTGAGGATGCGTCTGGGCATATAGTCCTCTTTCCTGGGTACATGTGGAAAACCAGCCCTGAAGCTTCTGCGATTGGGATTAATTAGGCTGGCTAACATGTATCTTGAAGCCCTTTCCTGGTTCTCGATGACTATGACACCCCTGTGGCGTTATACAGAGTTGTGGGAGCAGGGAATCAGGTGAACTAGTATTGGATAGTTTATACATAATTGGCTGTGAGCAGATTAGCTATATTGTGGATTACCTGTCTATAGCAGCCAAAGACTACTCTTTCTGTTGCCCAGCCCGAGTCAGGCCGTGGAGAGAAAGAAGTCGTAACAGGGTTAGAGATGGCCAGTGTGTTTGGATGAGGGTGTGAATGTGTGCATTTGTATCTCTGTGGGCTGGCTCTCTGGGTGCAGCTGCAAATCCAATTATCAGTGACTGCTGGATTAGTCATCATTTCATGTCTTCCAACTCTAAGTCCCATTCAGTTGTACAAATGGTGACCACAAGAGAAATAATGGAAACTGTCAGTTCTCTGGCTCACAGCAGCTCTCATGGGGTGGCCCCTGTCCGTCTCACACTGCAAGCCTTGCGCGGGCTTCCTCAGTCTTCGGTGCCACTCTGCCCCGTCAGTCAAGTGAAAGGGCTGCTGGACCCGGCCTCTGGTGTTGGTTCTCCCTGCGTGAGGCAAGAGAGGGAGGTCAGGAGTTATTGTCGGGGCTCCATGTGAGTGGGAATGAGGAAAAAGAAGGCACACTTTTTCCTCCTATGGAAACGAAGGGGAGGAATAGGACCAAGTTTAGGGAACACCTTTGTGTACCAGACACGGCAGGAAACTTTTGTTCACATTGTTTATAAAAATTGTATTGTGGGGCTGGGGATTTAGCTCAGTGGTTAAAGTGCTTGCCTTGCAAGCACAAGGACCCGAGTTCAATCCCCAGCGCCAAAAAAAACAAAACAAAAAAAAAAAATTGTATTGTGTTCCCTGTGTAGATGTAAATATAGCATATAGGTGTATTTTTGTATTTACGGATAGAGATATGAAGATTTTTCTGAAGTTAAAATTACTTTGGAGAATAACTTTTTAGACTGTGAAGCGTTTTGGGAACTAGCGCTGTTAGAGGGTAAGCTGCTTTCGGCTCTGTTTCTTCTCAAGGGTGGGCTCCCTTACCTTTCAGGGGCATAATTCTTGTTTTTTTTAGCTTACATATTTTCAAATAATGCATGACCACTGAACATACGAAAGTTGTATTTCTGTCAAAATGTTCAGTAATTCAGACTTCATATACTGTTCTGTAGTTTTTGCTTCTCTTATCAACCATCAGTAATGGAAACTGTAGTGGAAGCAATTTTAGAGTGTAGTTTTAGAGTCTTCAGCTTATCTGAAGACTGTGGTCAGACCTCTTTTGCTAAAGTGAGCACTTGGATGGCATATGTGCCCCGAGTTCCGAGTGAAAGGACAGAAGTCCAGCTCATAGTGCAAGCTGCCTGCCCTCTCGGATCTTTTCTCTGGAGCTGTTGGTTCTGTCTAGAGTTTGCTGTTATCATCATTGTCATCATCTGATATTAAATATTAAAGTTCTGTGCTCAATAAACACCAGACGACATGTTGAGACTTCTTATCAGTCTTGCTCGGGGGACCTCAGGTGGCCTTGAGGATTTCTGGGAGGCTTTCAGTGTGCACAAGTCCCAGACAGCTCAGTGGGAAGAAAAGTATTGTCTTTCATTAAAAAACAAAACAAAACCCTTTTACTGTTGATTTGCTTGCATGCTTGATTTTAAGTGTAATTGGTAGCATTAATATTAAAATAAGTTACTCAAAGTATTCAAAATTATCTATAAATAAATTATGTATCATTTTCTGTTAGTAAACATATACATTATATTGTTCTTTGTAAAAACTTGTCCCTATCTAAAATGTAAAAATAGAAATCATTCCTTGTACTGAATAGTAATATGTACTTAAAGTCTGGACTCCTAGACAATCATTTCATAAAGAGCTGGCTTACCCCCCATTAACTGCAAAATTATACCATGCCCTTTGAAGGGGTTTTTCTTTTCCTAAGCTGGTATTTATGCCTCAGTAAATTATCAGTATTACTTCGACTGTATTTTACTAGAGCTGCCCATGGATACTTATGGGTTTGTAAGTTATAAACTATTTGTGTTTCATTAAATATTTAGGATTATAAATACTGGTCTATTACTTATTGTAGAAAGTGCCAAAAATCTAAGTCTGGACTTGCTACGACTTTGTCTATGTTTTCTTATGCATATACTTCTAATTGAGGTTTTTTTTTTTTTTTCTGTCTAAGAAATGAAGTCCAGGCAGCATCTTTTTATAATCTATCACTCATCCAGAATGTCTGCCTCTTCTCCTACATTTTTCTTCTCATAATCAAAAAAATTAGTAAATCTTTCTTAATTGTGCTTCCCCTACATTTCCTTGGCAACAGCTACAACATGTTTTAAGCATCTTGGCATAAAACTAGGTTACTGTAGATAAGCCAGGAAAGGCAGTATTTAACTTATATTTTGGGACCATTGTCGACCAGTTTGAAAAGAATGATACAAAGTACCACATATTGTGGAATCTCTGCTTTGAACTGGAGAGAACAGAACTCTAGTGGGTTATAGAAAGAACAACATTGTGGATCAAAGCCAAATTTGGACTGCCCCTCAGTATTTAACTAGTGATGTATGGAGGAGGCTGGAGTGGGGAGAGGGTGGGGATGGCTGGGGGTAAGAAAGGTTGATTTCTGGGGAAAGATTTTACCTATTTTTTACCGATTCTTTGAATAGTACATAACTCTGAAATCTTAAAATATGTGCCACCTCCTTCCAAAAATGTCTGGTATGAAGTCAAATGGGACAGGTGAAGTTAATATATACAGTACCTGCCATGAGCTCATGTAGCCACTACAAGTTGGGTCAGTATTTGTCTCTTCTCTGTTTAATAGTCAACACAGGGAATGAACCATAACTAACCGTAAGATGTTTTGTATAAATATAGAATGTATTACAGAAGACTGTCAGAGTGGTAATGAAACACAACTCATTTTGCCAGTGACATCTGAGAGATATTTCTCCTATGGATTTTGTGAAGAGGACAGTGGGTGAGCTGGTGGCAACATCTTTGACTTCCCCAAACCTTAAATGATTGCTGTCATCTATATGTAGAGGAAACACAGCAACATGTTTACCAGGAAGGAGCTAACAGAGCTCTCTCACATATACAGACGTATGGTATTAGCCATCAAGTCATCTACAGAATTAAAAAGGTTTCGTTAGTACATGTTTGCAGTACATAATGACTACATTTGTTGTGGGCAGTCGGTACATGTACATGACATGTCTTAATTCTTTTCTTCATTCTCTACTCCACCCATCTCTCCCTGCTTCTTCCAACTCTTGTTCCCCTTCCCATTTACAAAACCTGAATTTCCATTTTTTTCTTCAATTCTTTTCTTTTTTCTGGAAAGAGGATTAAAAAAACAGAATTGAAGAAGTCATCTGTAGAATTTTTAATTTGGCTGGTGAATTTTGAATTTTTAATTTCCAAGTTCTAAATTGTCATTAACGGCAAGCCAGTGTCTCTATACGCCATCTCGACTTGAGTGAGTTGCTAAGTGTTAAGACTTCCATGTCTCCTGGAAAATGCTGTATGTCAACAATCAGAAGTACTGGAGGTATTTTTTTGAACATGTGATATGGAGGCTCCCGGCAAACTGAGGAACACACCTTGCCTGCACACCTAAATGTGTGGCTTCTAGGAATTTTATTTTATAGTTTGTAGTAGCAAGAATGTGGCCTTTGTTTTAATAGCATTTAAAATAATCATCTGTTCCTTATGAATTATAGCTGTTTAAGAAAGTTTTACTGTTTCTTTTTTCATTATCTCTGGAAGCAGTTTTTCCTGGAATTTCTAGCAGAGAATTTTTTTTTTTTTAACCTAAAGACATTCCTTGTAAGAAGCAGGTAACTATCCCCGATTCTTTGAGTATCTTACTATTTTATAGACGTAGGGGGGCTAGAAAGTTTGGCTGCCAAATTTCTCTTTGTCTTTTGACATGTAAAACAACACCACACCCTCAACATTTATGGCTTCCCTAAGAGCTCACAGGCATTTTCTGAGTTATAATTTAAAAATAGCCATCAATCTTCATCATATGTCTCCGAGACAGGGAAACATATTTTAATAAAAATAAATACTGAGCTCCACCTATGATGCTGTCATCAACAGTAACATTTTCAGCAGCAACACTGGTGCTGTTGACCATGAAGACAGGGATTCTGTGGGGCATAAGGGTGCTTCCAGCTCAGCTTATCCTGCTTTTGGTATTTTTGTTACTTGGCGTACACGGCTTTTTAAATATTTGGTCATCACTTTGGTAAGGCGTGCCTGCCTCGTCACCACCTACCAAAACAAGGCCGTCTTGGTCTCCTGAGTCAGCTGAAGCGGAGAGCAGGTAAGTAATTGATGAGGCAGTCAGCACTGTCCCTGATCTCGAACAGTCTCCTTAACCTGGGAATCATTTCCGTCTCTACCTGAGCACAGGACTGAAGAGGAAACTTGGTTCCCAATAACATGTGGGACACTTCGGGTTTTGAATTGCTCTGCTCAGTGCCATCAGTTCCTCTGGCAACTCCTGGAAGGCAGACTCCTCCTCATGGGGACATGCTGTCTTACCATGCTGGGAGGAGCTCCACAAAAGACTTACAGCCATGTGAGTGTGATGGTTTCAGTGGCCATCACAGATGGGAACAGAGAATGGCTGCAGGTGAGCGTTGTGGGGTCTCTTTGGATTGGTAGAAAGGTCCTAAAGTTGGATTGTGGTGATAGTTGTACAACTCTTCATTGAACTGTACGCTCACGAAGAGTGGACTTTCTGATTTGTGAATTATATCTCAATAACAGTGACAAAAGTTCCCGAAAGGAGAGCCCTGCTTGCCCTTGGTGGCTGGCACCATGGCACCCTGGAGCGTGGTGCCCTGTCTGGAGCTTCCTCACCAGGGAAGGGGAGGGAGTGAAGGAGGGCGCGGAGGAGGTGGGGACAGCTGAACTGCCACAGGGAGGGCGGCTGGGTCACAGAGTGAGTGGAATGGCCCTGTGTTGCGATGGCGACAACCCAAACTAGGTGCCAAGAGCTAAAGTGTTTGAAGGTTCACTCCATCGATCACCATAACTCATTAAGTTGAAGTTCTTCATAGTCAGAAATCTTACTTTAACACCTTGTCAGCCCCTATCTGTCTTTTAAGTGACTTGATCAAGTGTACTGTGCAGATTTGGGTAAATATATTAAATCTTTCTATGTAATATCCACATGACTAATGTAGCTCAATTACCTTTTCCCCTTAATTCCTTCCCATTATTTTGTGTGGTGTAGAAAATATTTGATGTTGACAAGTTTTTAAAAGTTTTTCCTGCTTCTTAATGTGTGTGTGTGTGTGTGTGTGAGAGAGAGAGAGAGAGAGAGAGAGAGAGAGAGAGAGATAGAGAGAAAGAGAGAGAGGGAGAGAGGGAGAAAGAGAGGGAGAATATTTTTCTAATTTCTGAAGGAAGGTGATTAACCTTCAGGTTTGGTTTACTGAAGAAACCGGCTGACTCTGCTCACTCGTATTGTTGAGACTTGAGATAAAGCTGCAGGTCTCCCTCAGTAACTGGAGTGCAGGAAACAATTGACACTGTTTCTTAATTCACATTGTTTCTGAGACGTTTCCTATTTCCTAGTATAATATAGCTTTCCCATGAGAACAATTTGCTTACAAATGGCTCGACGTGATACATTTCTCATTGGCACATGTTCTATAGGGAGAGCATCACCGGGTTTTGTAGCAGCAAGAGCAAGTTGCAGGGTGTGTGTGTGTGTATGATTGCGCATGTATGTGTGTGCGTGTGTGTGTGCGTGTGTGCGCGCGCGCGTGTGTGTTGGAGGCGGAGGGGAGCTCTGCTTCATGTAAAGATGCCTCCAACTGTCTTCCAAGCATCTGTCTTGCTGTATGAACATTAGCTCATTCACTTAGCGTTCTCCTTTCCTTTGCTGCAATCTCTTTCTCAAAGTGGCTTATAATTCTTTTTAGTCCTGACAATTTAAGGAAGTGCCCCGTGAATGACAGAGTTTTGGACAGGCCAGAGGAGTGACTGTGAAAGTAGTCTGCTGTGATCAGCACTGGAGTGGTGCGGCACACACAGTACATGGAGGTTTGTGGCCTGGCCCGCAGCGCTATACAGTGTCACCAGGAACACTTCTAGAAAGGAGAAACAAAACCTGTAGATGAGGTGATCTAACCTAATTTGCAGGTCAAAGACGATTCACATTACTTCCAAAATGATGATTCCCACATTCAGAAGTTATGTTGTATATAAAACGAAAGTAAAAGTTTTCTAGGCTTTTTAAAAAGGCTCTGGAACTTTGCATTCCCTTTTTTGTCTTAGAAGATTTTGTAAAATAATCCCACTTGTCAATTTTGCAGCTCCTTCCATCCTGAGAACTGAAAGTATTTCACAGTCTTTTTTCCTCATGCCCTTCTCTTGAAGGCAATTTTTGCTGGGATGAGTTTATTTTTATCATTGCAACAACCAGTTTTTAGAAACTTTTAGGAACGAAAAAAGGAAAACGAGAATGGCACTGTAGCTGACATTCATTTTAACTGTTTCCTAGTGTGAACATTTGAGTATTTCTAAAATCTCCTCTCTGAGTATGTCTTATTTTTCTCAGTTTGTCCCAGTTCTAAGTCTCTCTTCTGCTGAGTGGTTAAAAAAAAGTTATACTATAAAATCTTATCCTCAGCAAAATGACTTTTTGAACTTTCAGTGAAGGCTTTATTTTTCCAGCCCCTAACAGCACCTTTTCCAGCCCCCTTGTCACCGTAAGCCCAGACTCATGGAAGTTTGGAGTGGGAATGGCCTGCAGGGTTACGCAGTGTAAACTTCTCTTTAGGTAGTGATGGGTTGAGGCCCAGAGTGGTGAAGAAACAAGCTGAAGGCCGCAGAGGTAGTTGAAGGTAGAGGTTATCAAGGCTTCCTGATTTCTAGTTCAGTATCCTTTGGTTATCCTAAACAAAAGTTAGTCTACCTGACGGAACCACTCATGAATCCTCACGAAATCCTAGTGTCAAGCAACAGGTTGAATTATACTGTAGCTAATTGAAAACTGCAAAGAAATCGTGTTTTTTCCAGTGTGAGTTTTTAAAAAAATAGAATGGTAGTATTGAGTTCATAGACTTTTTCTCTGATCTGTGTGAGTTGTGTGCAGGACAGAATGCAACTATAATGACTGGTGATTTGTGTATCTTCCTCAGGCCACCACACCATCTACATTGGAGTCCATGTGCCCAAGAGCTACCGGAGAAGGAGACGTCACAAGAGAAAGACAGGGCACAAGGAAAAGAAGGAAAAAGAGCGGATCTCTGAGAACTACTCTGACAAATCAGATGTGGAAAATGCTGATGAGTCCGGCAGTAGCATCCTAAAACCACTCAGTGAGTACTCTTCGGGGCTGTCGCCTCTCCCTGCCTCATCCCCAGCCTTGGAAGCCACACTTTCCAGGATCTTCCAGCTAACGTGGAGAGATGCAGCCCTCGGAGGTGGTCCGCCCTAAAGGATAATGTCTGTGGCGATGTGCCAGCAAGTTGATCTAGGAGGCCATCTAGTAGATTCTGGGCTGATCAGAAGAGATTTAACAAAGTTTAGGCAGAGTTTTGTGTTGTACAATTTGACAAGTAAAACAGGGTGCAGTGTTACTGGTGGTATTGACCTCTAGAAATCACAGTGACTGGGGGACTGCTAAGGGCTTTTTGGATGGCTCCAGCTTAGAAGTAAGTTCTCTTGAGACAACAGGCTAAGATGAAAGTATATGCAGATAAACATCTTTCCAAATGTCAGTGTTACATGTGACATTTGACCAGCTCATGGGTTTGGTCAATGATTTAGAAAGGAATAATGGAGAAGCTTCCAGTAACTCAGAGAGGAATGTGGAGTGATGCAATTCCTGCAATGTTGAATATAGTACATGTCATGTGTTGTTAAAAATGTTATTCAGAGCAGAAAGAGGTTAGAGAACACCTCTGGACTCAAGTGGTAGAGTGGATTGTGTACAGGCATATGCTCATGTTGCTTTTTGTTTCTTTTTAGTGTGGAGAATATTTGGCTATATGGGTAGCCTCCTGGCTGCAGTAAGAATGACTATGTGCGGTAGAAACCTATGCCGGTGTATCAGTCAGTGCTCACTACAGAAACAGGTTTAATGTAAGACATATAAATATAGAAGGATTTACGAGGTAGGCTTACAGTGGCTGCCCACAGAGTCATTGGAAGAGTGCAGAAGGGCTGTCTGTGCGCTGGAGATCCAAAGGGTCCTGTGAAAGGTCGAAGGCCTGACCTCACCGTAGTGTCCCTGGGAGTTGCGTCAGGAGGCTGAAGGGTCTGTGACGTCCGAGGTGAAGGTGAAGACTGGAGCTCCTCTGAAGAAGCAGAAGCGAGTCTTCCTTCTTCATTCCCCTTTTATTCCATTCAGGCTACAAGCCTATTGGTTGGTGCCATTCACACCTGGGCGGGTCTTCTGCCTTCAGTAAATCTATTCAGCCACACCCAGAACTATGCTAATCCAATTAGTTGGGTGTTTCTTACTCCAGTTGACACAATCAGTTTACTATCTATCATAGCCAGTTTGGGGAGATTCCCCAAGAGGAGTCAGACATTGACAGCTCTTCACGGCAGAGCTCTGTACTTTCTTCGTCTTCTCGCTGCAGTTGCAGAAATGTGGACCCTGCAATGAGATGCACTCGGGGTGGTGCAGATAAAGATCGAGTGCCATCCTTGCAGGTGATGACAGGCCAAATTAGAAGGAACAGCTCAGGGGTGTTGAGCAGAGTTAGGTGAAAGCAGTATGAAGTGTGAAGTGTAGCGATGGGAATCTTTCATGGTCTTAGGATTGGAACCAGGCAGGTGGCCTACAGAATTAAAGATCAAAAGTTAGAGGACAATTGGGAGATGGACCACTGAACTACAAAAGTGTTAGAATAAGTGTGAGACTTAGAAGGGAGCAGAGGGCAGAAGACAAGTTCTGCACTTTTCATTGAAAAGTCAGGGGAAAGTCTTTCTGAAAGAAGCTGTTCATGTGTCAGCTAAATGATGGGATCTGTTTCGAGCAAAGCCCTTGAAATGCAAATGAAAAAGGCCACAGTTAATAGTTTGGAGGAACAAAAGGTAGCGTTGCTTTGCAGATGAATTTCTGTGGTTTATCTCTGTTCACTGTCTGTTTTGGGCAAGGACTGAGCCAGCGTTGAGGGGGCTCATCTCCCCACGCAGGTGTGATCTTGCTTTGCTGCTCTGTCTCTTTCATAAGTCATAGTTCATTCTGCAACTTTGTAACAAGTATTGAAGAGGAGAGAGATGCCTGCCTAGACACTGGGGGGAAGGATTCTGAGTTGCTGACCACATACTAGCCTTTTAGGAAGGGCGCTGGAAACGGTACCGGTCACACTTAGGTCGGTAATGAGGAGTGAGCAGATCGGAAGGACCCCGAGTCTGAGTGTGTGCTGGCCGTGGAACTGTGCTGCTCTCTGGCATTTGGGGACCAGCTGGAATGCAGCCTGTGGAGGAAACAAGGCAGCTTGTTGAGGGTGACCCCGGAGAGCCCCTCCCGGGAGGTGTTACTTATACTGTGTGCTGGGTTTCCCGGCAGTTCTATGGAAAGACAGCTGTTAAGAACTGGATGTCATAATGGTATTATGTATAAGTTTGCATTTTATAGTTATTTTTCTTGCCAGTCAGTATGTGATACTGTAATATGCCTTTGAGACATTTGACACGAGGCACCCAATTTGACATGAAGGCCTCTAACAAGTTATGCTTATTTTGTCTGCTGTTTGTCATGGAGACTAGAGAGATTAATAGTTGGTTTATCTGGCGCAGTTCTGCTTAAAAGTCAGAATTGTTACGCCCCCAGATATAGAAAAACAGTTAATCCTATGGCACTGGCACCAACCTGATCATAGGAGAAAAGTCACTTACTGAAATACCAACCTAACGTACCGCTGTGGTTTTTCAAGAAGAGCCACACAGAGTTCCTGTTATTCTTGCATCTAGGGTGTCTGAGTTACTGATATCTGTAGACGTATCATGTCTCGTAGGCAATAGATATTCCCACATGGGCCACAGGTGCATCCTGCGCTGCTTACATCTTCTTTTGAAAAACGTTTCAGGCAACTCACATGTAGATGGTAACTTGATGTGAGCCATCTTTTCCCCCTTGCTTTTATCCTTCTAGTGACTTCTGTTGCTTCCCCTTCTAAACTGTGAATCTGCCTATTTGTCCTCAGTTTTGGTGCTTCACTTCAATCCGGGGAGTTTTCACCTCATGCTTAGAAAACAGAACAGGCTTTGCCTTTGAAGTCTTTCTCTGTACAGAGCAACAGGACGACAATGAGGTGTAAATCAGGCTGAGCCGTCGTTGCTGTTAGGACACAGTCTTAGTTGGGCACTGTGGCCCATGGTGTCTCCGCAGCCCTACCTTATGCCCGTCTCTCCTTTATTCCAGCCACTTTTAGTTCCTTGGTGCTCAAACCTGTTCTCCCTCAGGGCTTTTGGATTTACATGCCTGTCTTCCTAGAGCAGCTACCTGTTCTTGTCCTCCTTAGCTTTTCTCCTTTATCTTTCAGCTCTTAAATTTGACCTTGTCAGAGAGGCTTTTCTTTACTGCGCTGTCTGATGCAGTTTCCCTGATGTTATTTTTTTCAGCTCCTCGCTGGTTTCCCTTATAATCAAGTTCCACCATGCAGCTTTTGTAGCCTACAGTTTTTTCTTGAGATAATGCTAGGTTGTGTACTCACCAGGGTGAAGATCGTGTTGGTCTTGCTCATTGTTGTCTCCGGACCCTCACACATTGCCTGGAACATAGTCTGTGCCCGGTGCAAGTTCACTGAAGAGTAACTGGATGAATGGATACTGAAGAGGGAAATGCAAACACTGTCTTTATTGGTCTAAGGATTTCCTGCATTCTGGATAAAGAGCTGGATGATTTTCTTGTCTTTTAGCTTTACACATCGAATTTCTCTTTCCCTGCTCGGCTTTCCTCCCTTGCTGTGTAAAAGCTGGTCCTAACTTTTAATGATTCCTCTTTGGAAAGTACCTCATTATTTCAGCTATTACCACAGTGGTACTTTTGGTCTGACTCGAAGACTCCCAGGTGTGTGGAGTTGCTCGTCACCCACAGGCAGTGGAAGGAATTGATCCGCAGGGCACACAGACTCATCGTATACACTTACAAGGGCTCACAGTTGTGTCCTCGACCTGGGCAACTCTGTGGCAGAGCCACACTCCAGAGGCACAAAACCGGATAAGAAAGGGCATTTCTGAGATGAAACCAATCACCTATCTTCCAGTCCGTAGGCATATCAGGGAGATGACATAATTAACAGGTTCGTCGATTTTCTCCATTGTGCTGGTGTCAAGCCAGGGTTTGTCAGAAGTGTGCGTGTTGGATTCCTCCACGGCTGGAGTGAGGAGGAGGAGGCCGGCCTGCTTCAGGCCCCTCTGAGCCCAGCAGCAGCTTGGCCCCGCCCAGCTGCAGTCTCCAGTTTGGTGTCCCCGCCCAGCCACGGAGGAGGAGATGTGTGTAGGGGGAGAGGCTGGGGAAGAAAAGTGAACTGAAGAGCAGGCAGGAGGAGAGACAAGGAATGCGGAGGTGGTGCGGGGTGGGCGGTGGAGAGAAAAGTTAGATTGTGCTCTTTCTTAAAAATAACCCTTTTGCCTCCTCCACTGTGCACTTTTTTCCCCCTAAGTTAGCAGCTGCCATCCTCTGAGAGTTGCCCAAAAGTGGGTGGGAAGATGGTCCTGGCTGCTCATGGCTTCCCACCTGGTGGTTTTGATTCTGCATTTCTCACCCAGCGAGTGTCCTGGGATGTTTACTGGGCACCAGAGGCCACTTGGTGACTGTGGGCACTCTGCAGATGTGCGAGCTGTTAGGAGACACAGGCTCAAGTGGGACGCCCTGCTTGGCACCTTGGCACGCTGGGGAGCGTGTGTCCTGACGAGCTGGGACCTGACTCGGTGCCGGCAGGTGTAGCTGCCTCCCGCACGCAGGTCTCACGGCGCTAGTCACGGGCGGGCAGACAGACACTCATTCATCCTCGTGGGGCTCTTTTTAGCTCTCTGGATGTGTCCCAGAGCTGATGGATTTATGCTAGCGGACATTGTTCTGTGAGCCTGGGACAATGGATGCCAGTTGGTGATCCAGTTATATTCAGGAAACTGAAACAGAGAAATGGGCAGCTGCTTTTGTTTGGGTCTTCCGGGTAAATGAACAGAGTAGCTGTTCATGGGAGCCAAGAATATGTGGTGTTTTGTCATTTGACTTCCCCTTTTCGCAGTGCACACCCCACGCCCTCCCCCAACCTGACCTCATGCTTCTGGGTGCATTTCTCCTTTTGCTTGACTTTCAAAATGTTTCAGGCAAGACTCTTACTTGTGATATCATAAAGTGAGATTTCTTTAATTTATCTGTGTGCCATTGTCATGTTCTGAAAATGAATTGGCATGCAGGAGAGGAGGGAATCTTTGGAATGTATATGCTGTGGAGTAGTGCGGTCTCTACACAAAGACACACAAACACAGGAGGGCAGACTGCCTCCTTCAGCCTCCTCTCTATTTTTTGCCTTATAGAAGTAGGAGGGAGCACTTTATCTTTAGGTCTGAGAACAAAAGCTTTTTATATTCAAAATAATGGAGAACTTTACTTTGCTCTTCAGAAGAGTCCCTTGTGATAGAATTTTGCTGGAAAGGCAGCCTGTCAGAGCGGTCAGGAGCACATACCTGAGGCCGCCTCTTGGGTCAGAATCCTAGCTAGTACCAGCAGTGTAGCCTGGGAAATACACCCACTTTCTATGTTTCTGTGTCCTCATCTGCACAGAGGGGTCAGGACAGATTTGATCCCTGTGTTCCGAATATCAGATGCACTGGCATCTGGTTAGCAGCAATGATTAGCAGTAACTGTTTTGAGTTATCCTGAATACCTTCCTCAGCCTCATCATTTTCTACCCATAGCTTGCAGGTAATGCCAAAAGCTTCAGCCACAACTTAGCAGAGATCAATTTCTTATTACTGAGAATCACTCTTCCGTAAGCTTGTCTAGCCTTTGCTGCCTAAAATGCTTGTTGCTACTCTTCCGTGTCAGCTGCCAGCAAGGCTCCTGGCCTCCTTTGGCATCTTTGTGATAACCCACCTGAACTCAGACTCTTCGCTTCCAGCAAGGGCCAGTCTGGATGCCGGCTGACAAGTGCGAGGGCCGAGGGCCGTAAGGGCAGAGGTGAGAACGACTGAGCACTTCTTTTGTGTGGAATATGGCCAGCAGCAGGTGGCTCTGGTCACCATGCTCCTCCTCGAATTTCATCAGCAGCTGGAATCCCTGGTCCTATACCACCACAATCACATGGGTCGTTCTCTCTTTCACACATAAAGGATGACTTTCTGGCTGTCTCTTTGTGTTTCTCAATGAAACAAATGTGGTTAGGAACAAGTGAGGAATTTGAAGTCAGTGTTATGCTGAAAGGAAAGAATGTTTGATGTACTGTGTTTTTGGTGACCTTGAGTTGGTGTGACAACATTGTGTTTCGTTGTGTACAAGATATTGTTTATTCTTGTGATGCTAATGGGTCTAAAGGGCTGTGTCACAGTGCTTCTTCCTTAGCCTGATGACCATATGCATCTCTTAGGGAGCCTTGAGCTTTCTGAGTGAAACGTAGTTCTCTTGAAGTCACCCCCAGGTGCCCAATGGTGGCACTTCTTTACACCATTCATTTCCTGTTGCTCCTGGCTGTACTACTCTGCAGTCATCCCACCTTACTGCACCGTGAGACATTATGAAGCGTGTGTTTCTGTGTGTCATGGGAGAGCTGATGGTGTTGCTATTTATAGTGACTCATGAGCTCAGGAGGTCTCAGAGGGTTCCAGTGTCCTCCAGGTGTGGGGGTACACACGGCTAAAAAGAGACTGTGACTTGGAAGGGGAAGTGGGGGAAAACCAGAACCGTGTGTGGGATTTAACATGTAAAGTATTCTGCAGTGATGTAACAGCGTGTAATTGACTGGGACAGGCTTACCACCTTGGTGGAAGACAGGACACATCTTGTGGTTTGGGTTAAAGTTTACAAGGCAGGAAGTTAGTGTGTGTGTTTGGAATGCACTTGAAGAATGACAGATATTGGCAAAGATCTTCTTGGAAAGGTGTTCTGTTTAGGAAATTGTTTTAGTTACTTTTCTCTCGTTGTTGGGACAGAATACCCGACACCCAAAGTTAGGGGAAGAAAGGTTTATTAGCTCACAGTCTGCAGAGGTTTCAGTCTATAGGCCGCTGGGTCCGAGG
>PVJO010020704.1:0-31463 GCA_004026905.1 Hystrix cristata
ACTGCCACATGGCCTTGGAAGAAAAGGATGTCTTTGAGAATAGAATTCACTATGTAACTATCTTCGCCCAAAGAAAACCTCTTAAACATACATTGTGAAAGAACATTTCTGGGCTCTGCTTCAAACTAAATTGACCTAGATTTTCAAGGGGATGCACTGTAAAGTGATTTCAGCTAAACAATAAATCAGGAGTTTATATCACTAAAGTGGCTGTTCAGCAAAATAAAGATAGTCACTCCTACCCTGTTCTGGAGAGGGCATTGAACCAAACACAGAGTGTTTGCTGTTGAGAGAGTTCAAATATTAAGACCAGAAGTCGATAACATGAAACGTGGACCCTTCCCTTTGGCACTAACTTTCCAACAGCTCATTCTGCATAATATTATTAAAGCATGACCATACTGAAACTATGTGTAAAGTTTCTTCCTGTCTGCATTTGTCTTACTTTGTTTTTTGCTTCTACAACACAGTCTTCAGAATTTTTCTTTGTTACACTGTACCTTATGTAATCCTAACATCCTCAGCTCTCCTCAAATGGGGGATCCAAATGAAGTCATTTTAATTCTCATGGAATGAATTTCCTGTTCTTGCCCACAGCTTCTGGCACATGCAAATCAACTCCATCCTCCGCTGTTCTCCCTCCCATCTGCCAGCACAAGTCCTTTGAGTTCCCAAGTATTTCATGTGAAAGTGAACAAGTTGGTCTCTCTGGTTCCCATGTGATACAATTTTCCTTCTTTTCCTTTTTCAGATTATCTCTTGCCATCTTTCCAGTATAAACTCCTCTTTGCTGCTGATATTAATGGTGTCCGTCATGCCCAGCGACATCTAGACCAGGGGCATGATCTCTTACCATCCAAATGTTCTGTGGTTTTTGTGTGTGTTATTGCTGTTCATTGGCCACTTCCTGGGTGTCTACTGTTTTCTAGACACCGTATGGGCACTGTGGCACCCGACCTATCGCTGGACTACAGGCTTTGCTAGGTGAACCCCAAACTGCCGGATATTTTGGAAAGATCTTTATAAAATGAGCTTTTAAAGTACCGACTTCTAACTCACTGAGCAGAAACTCTAAGCCAGTCCAGCAGCCACAGCAGGGGAGACAAGAAGATAAGAATTCAGCCCAATCCAAAGGCTGAATTTTCTTCTGTCTGGAACTTTTCCAGAAAGGCTATGACAGGGGGAAAACATTCTTATTCTTATCCTAGAAAGTGCAAATCACTGCACATTCATTTGTGCAAACTGTCAGAGAGGGCACAATCTTTCTGTTTTAGGAGCAGCTGAGCTCTCTCTCCTAATCATGATTTAGCTGTGACTTTCTGCTATATGACAATCTACTGGTATTCTGTTAACATAGTTGAATACATTTCTTTAAATTTCCTACTAGGTTACCAGTGATTTAAGAACTTGCTAATTTTTTACTCTCTTTCCCTACACAGAACTTTTGATAATGTCTTTCATATCATTGTTTATTGATCAGATGAGGACTTTTCATGTCACCCAAGTAAATCTCAAGGGATATATGGCTCAATTTCTTTAGAGTCACAGTCAAGCTGGGCATGGTGACACATTCCTGTAATCCTAGCACTTGGAGAGGCTGAGGCAGGAGGATTACTGTGAGGCCAGCCTTGGCTACATTAGTGAGTTCAAGGCCAGCCTGAATTATAGCAAGATGCTGTCTCAAAAGACCTACCCAAAACAAAAAAGTCACAGTCAAGGAAAAGGAAACACAAGTCTACCTGCATAAAAAAAGGTTTATGTCTTCACTTTTGATAACATATTGAAGTTTTGTATCATGAAGTCACTATCCACAAGCTTCCTATACCTCACATCTTGCCACTGTTCCTTCTCATCAAAGCTCTGTACCCACAGCAATCACTAAAAACAGGCTAGCAAACAGAACCTCTCTCTACTTTTTACATGTATTTTCTCTGCTATCTAGCCCTTGAGCACCACCCTCCTGCCTTGATACCTCATCCTCTTTCCTCCATTTCTCCAGTTTCTCATGGTAAAAAGCCACCTGTGAACTGTAGTTTCATCTCTCATTCTGATCGCTTTTTAAATGAGAATCACCCTCCTAGAGCAAAAAAGGGTAATTCAGGAGCTGACCTGGAAATAATTCTATGATAATGATCTAGGAAGAATTTTTGCTTACTAAACATATACTTTGGTTTTCTTACTTGTTTATTGTCTTTAAAACTTTAAAGTTGGAATGAAAAAATCTATTTTTAGATTGTTATGAATTTTCTTTAAAGAAGAAAAGTTTTGACACAAAATATGAATAACTACAGCGATACCTGTCTGGTATTTTCAAACTGTTTTTGTGATTTTTTTGGCTTTTTAAGATCTTATGAATTCAGTAAGCACAGAATTATCAGAAGGAACCTAAGAACACATTTTAATGCATTCAACTAGTCTTTAGGAAACAAAACGAAATGAAGAGGAACTCATTTGGATACTTTCCTGCACAGTCGTCTGCACTGGTCTCTGGTTTTGGTCATCTCTTGGTGTGTAATGAGCAAGCTTTAGTGGCTTAGGGTAACAACCACTGTATTATCATGGTACTGTGGTTGATTGGACTGAGCTGGGTAGCTGACCTGTGTGATTTGGATTGGCGCTACAGTCTTGCGAGCACTCAGTCGGTCTGCAATGGCCTGGCTGACTCAGTCACACATCTAGGCCTTTGTCAGGGCAGGAAAGGAGGTTGATGCCTTCTTTCCATCTTCTCCATCTCTGAGGGAGGACGCTCAGAAAACCGGACAGCTCTTTGTGACACTCTTTCTTCACAGTGTCAGGGTCTCTCCTACTCTCCACGTGGCTTCTCCAGCAGAACGTCCGTGGTGGCTTAGGGGTCGCAAGTGCACACAGCAGAAGCTGCCAGGCCTTCTTAAGATTTGGACGCAGAACTTCCACGTTCCTTCCATACTAAAAGGAATGCCTGGGGCCAACCCAGATTTAATGTGGAAGGTCGTGAGTGCTGGAAGCTGTGATTCGTTGGGAATTTCTCTGGAGTCTGGCCCACCCTTACCACACAATTTACAGAAATGATGCTTCTTTTAAGTAAGAACTATTTTTCAATCTAGGTAATTGATTTAATTCAATTTTTTTCTTTTGAAAATATGCTCAAAGTATCCAACAGTATCCTTTTAGGGTCATTACATCTTACTTCCCTGGAACAGTTAATATTGTATGTACTTTCTTATAAAAATGGTAATACTCACAATTTCAGATGATTTAGACAATTAGAGGCCTGAATTTAGAGCTTAATTAACAATCACTAACAGGCCATTCCTGATAAATTAAAACTAACTACACTTAAACCTAAAGACGTAGAATTTCCTACAGAATGTTCTATAACATTGGTACTGTGGGCTATGAATGCTATTATTTGGACAAGTAGTTTGGAGAAAATGCTAAATTAAACAAAGTTAACCTAGAGTTAACATTTTTAAGTTGAATTTTGTTATACTTTTAATATACAAAGTGCTATGCAATTTGATTTTTAAAAATTCATTGAATATGAAACATTTAATCTCAAAACATCTCCAGAAATAAAAATTCACCCAATACTCTATGAGAAAATGATTCTCTAAAGCCTCATGTGCCATGAAGATTACATCACTACCAACTGCCTCTTTGCTGCATGATTTTACAAAATATTTATGGGCATAAAACCAATCCTACAATGTGGGAATTACAATCATTATAGTAATAGAAGATAACACGTACTGAGCACTTTCTATGTGCCACATAATATACTAAGTGCTTTATAAGCATTTTATAACGCTTTAAAGTCTTCACACATTATCTCTAATCCCAATAGTTGCCCAAAGTGGGTATTATTATGCTGTCCATTTTGCAGATAAGAAAATGAAGTCATAACAGGGCATCCAATTAAGAGGTAGGGTGATGAGTTTGTAGGAGTCATACTCTGTGAATTCAACTGCAGCCCTACCCTGTGTTTGTTTCTACATATCAAATCAAGTTTTCAGTTTCTACCATTAGTGCTTCAGCGTGATTTGAGATTTGTTACTGCAAAAGAGACTGGCATTTATCAAGCACCTGCAACGTGCCACTTCATGTCATTTTGTATGTGTTTATTACGTGATTTAATTCTTAATCATAGAAAAAAGGTATTGAATATTTTGTAAGAAAAAAATTCTCCTGATATCTAGTATTTTGCAAACATAAAAGCAGCATCTCATAAACCACTTCAGATGATTTCTTATGAACTCAGTTTTGAAGTACAAACCATCACCCCTAATGTTTCTCTAAAGAATTGCTTCACTGAAGTACCTAGAACATTCAAACTGATTTTAGCTTAAACCCTTTCTCCAGCTTGTTAGATATCTTCTTGGAGTCCTAGTGAAAATTACACAGAATAATCTGTTGAGAATTCATACTTATTAAATTGTGTATTCCAATGATAATGTATACATTTCTTAATTATATATAAATATAAAATAAGTCAAAATTAATGGTGCAGTTTGAATCTATACATACTTGTTAAAAACAATGCCATTTCAATTAGCAAACATACCCATTGACACATACCCACCGACTTCCTTCGGAAGTCATCTCAAGGTAGCTACCTGAGCACACATTTACAGCCTGGCTTCCTCAGCAGCCACTAAATACAGAATATGTTCTATATATGGAAGTGAAGATCTATACAGGAAGACTTTTCTTAGAGCCCACCTCTGCTCATGAAGAGCAATCGGCCCAGTAACATAGACTAGAGATATAAAGAACAGACTGTGGAGCAAGGTTACCTTGGCTCAAAGCCTGCATCAGCCACTTACTGACTATGTCACTTTGGGGAGATTTTTCAGCCTCTCTGTGCCTTCTTTGTGTAGGAAAGGAGGATAGTAATTGTGCTTAACTCATAGGATTGCTGTGAGTAGTAAATAATTTTATATATGCGATGTGCATAAGACAGGGCCTAGCATATGAAACCATATAAATAGTAGCTATAGTTTTTATCATCATCATTACCATTAACAACCCTCTTGGGTAGACCATAGGAGACTATCTATGGCTTATGGTATGGGAATTGGAGTCTCGAAGGAAAGTATTCTGGAATTTGGGGGACTAGTACCTAACTGTTTGCTCCTTGTTCACTTAGTACTGCTCCCCCACTCTATAGAACTTCCAGGCAGACTTCCTACTAAAAGAGAGGGACAGTATGTGAGAAAATGGACCCACTAATGTAAGATAAAGTAACCCCCTCCCAACGACTCAGTCATTTGTTTTAAATAAGAAACCCAAGAATAATTAGCAAAATCCACAAGCATGCTTAAAAATTTAAAATAAACAAATAGCAAAAACTCATCTCAAAGGAACTGGAGATAATTCAAGGAGCAGACAAGTAGTGAGAAGCAAAACTCCACTTAGAACTCTCAGAGAGATTTGGAACAGTATTGTACCTCCCCCCAAATATATACACATTTATATTATGTGTTACAAATATGATATGCATATATATGCCGCGACAAAAAATCAAGAGCAACAAAAAACAGCCCTTTAAAATTAAAAATATGATTTCTGAAAATCAAACAAATCAGGAGCTCTGAAATCTTAGCACTTAGGAAGCTGAGGCAGAAGGATTGCAAGTTCAAGGACAACCTGGGGAATTTAGTAAGTTTAAGCCCTGCCTGGACTACATAGTAAGACACTGTCTCAAGAAAAATCAAAGAATGCTGGAAGTTAACAACAACAACAAAAAAAATCAAGAAGCCTTCTCAGAATATAAAGTATAATTACAAGATGGAAAATTAAGAGAGAAAGAGAAGAAAAAATAGCCCTAAGGGCTAATTCATAAAGGTTTCACATACAACAAATGAGATCTAGGAAAAAAAAAAGCCAAAATGGATGGCACACGTGTGACCAAGGATTAGATGAGTAAACATGTCCCATGGCTGAGGAAATATTTAATGATTCACATTGAAATGGTCTCTAAGAACCAAACAAGGAGAATGATGGCTACAGTAGTCACATCACTAGGGAATTTCAATGTACTGAAGACGAAGAGAAGATCCTAAAATAAAAACCCAGTGAGAATAGTTACATTAACAACAAAACGATGCGAACCAGATTGGAATCAGGCATCTCATCAGCAACACAAGACACTACAAGACAATTCAGGGCCATCCGCCCACCTGCTTCGCGGTAAGTGCGGGGACTGATGGTGTGACTTCTATTTGGTGAGCCACACCAGCCCAGACACAAAAATAAGACCATAATGATAGTGACAGAATCATTCATTTTTGGTTTGGTTTTCTTCAATAGAACTCTAACTATGCTTCAATTTCCTCCAAGATATTTTAGGATTTCCCCAGTGTGAACTGCAAATTAGTCATTGGACCCAGGAAGCAGCCACACATTCCAGCTTTCCTGTGCACGCCACTTTGAGGTCTTCAGCTGCTACCAACACCAACATCTGCTGGAGGATCTGCCTCTGACAAGCACCTGAGTGACACAGGAAGTCACAGCACCCGACCACACTGCCTGCAGCAGCAACAGAGTGACTGAACTCAAGTTCCAGTCATATCACATAGTAAAGAGTGTAACCTTAACATCGCTAGGTCTTAATTTTAGCATCAATAAGTTATAGATAGTAATAGTATTTATTCCAGCGTTCTGTGATGACAAAATGTGCTAATCCCATTTAAGGATTCAGCACAGTATGTAGCAAAAAGTATTCAGTCAAGTTTTGGTGTATAATCAGAAATGAAGCAAACTCTTGCGTGGTGTGTGGCCGATACTGGCCAGCGTACACTGCAGCCTGCTCAGAGGGCCGTCTCCCGTCAGTGCTGCGGCTGTGGTTGCCCTGGGTAACATTTCACTCAATTGAGCAGTCAATGCGGCTCTCTTGATTTATGACTCCACTTAAGTTCCACTTTAAGCACCTATTTGGAGTGGCGATAGAAACTCAGTAAATTTCTGAGTGAGCCCTGCTCCCACTTCCCAGGTGAGAGGCAAATTTCCAGAGGATTACATACAGTCTCCACTATGTCTGGAGGTGGGAGGGGGGTGACTCCTACCTCGTGGTTCCTCCACTGTAACATGCTTTGGTTTCTTGGGGTCCCAGTCCTCAGGGAAGCCAACTGTCGCAAGTCCCTGACTCTCCACACGAAGGTCTTTCAGACCCAGCTCTTTTCCTGATGCCACCCCACCTCCAGCCTCTGCAATCTGCCAGGCGCGGGTCTGGTCCCTCGCCGTCACTAGCCCCTTCGCGAGCATGGGGAGATCGTTCTGGAGAGGGCCTGGCCGCCCAGGCAGAGACCCCAACGCACTTGTTTCTCCGTCTTGGAGCAGGAGCAGAAGCCCTCTACTCCCAGGTTATCTGGTCTGAACCTGGATTGTTCTGTCCGCCTTCTCTCTTGAGGGCCCTGGCTGAGCGCTAAGAAAAGACTGCTGCCCCCTAGGAGTGGCGCACACCAGCATCTGCCTCTGCTGCTGTCTTTTCTGACTCCTTGTCCCGCTCCAGGAGGATGTTGCAGTATTCCGTTTTGGAAGAGGGAAGGAGAAGCCTTACTCAGGCATCTTGTGTTCTCTTTGCTTGGACACCGTAGTCTTAACAGAACCGTTTTTAAGGACAAGGAAAAGAAAGTCTCATGAAAATTTTCTATTATCCAAGCACGTACACGGCTTTCGGAGATGGACACTAAGAGCAAATTATTGAAATCTGGTTTTATTCAAGTCTTCTGTGAATATATTCCCTGGACCTCTCCAGCATGGTGATAAGGGACAGTTCCTGGCTGGCATCTAAATGAAAAAGTCAGATTTTCTAATCTGAATATTTCACGTTGATTTATTTCTTCATTGGTGTTCGTTACGGTACCTAGCAGCATGCATTCATTGGGCCAATTTTCCTGAGGCTTTAGTCAGTAAACTTCCTGGGGCGGGGGCTGGCAGGGGCTTGGAAATTAAAAAATAAATAAAGCAGACAACAGATAAGTGACGCCTCACTGTGCAAAAATTTTTATGACTTTAACAAAGAATAGACTCCCATGCCCACATTCTTTTTATAGACCTGATTAACAAGAAATTTTCTCCAAGCAGATGGAGCATGAAAATTGCCACCCCTTAGAATCAGTTGTCTGAGATTAATATTTACATTTGATTGTCTATGTTATCATCATTATTATTGCCATTTTCACATATGTATTCCAGCCATGGCATATGCCTCTAGGTACAAGAAAAAGGAAAAATTCAATTTTAGTGTTTGTCTTATTTGCCCTTTACTTGAAGCAATTTGGTTTACCACATGGAGTGAATAAAGC
Organism: Hystrix cristata; assembly: GCA_004026905.1. NCBI lineage: Eukaryota > Metazoa > Chordata > Mammalia > Rodentia > Hystricidae > Hystrix > Hystrix cristata. Next base: position 8,286 of record PVJO010020704.1, read on the forward strand.
TGTCATTTTTTTTAAAGAACACAATAACTATAATGGACCATGCATTCATTACTGAGTAGATTAATTTTTTTTCTTTCATTGAAGGACATAAAAGAGAGGATCATTTCAAACTGAATTGTGCCTGGTGATTCACAATGTACATTTTCAATCTCAGCATTAATCAAGTCCCAGATTTCCTGCTAGTGTTTTCTAAACACATAATATTTTTTAGAGATAGTATTCAAAATTAAAAGGAAGCATGTTTTTTTTTTCTTTGCTACTATGTACTAATTTTTCAGGAAAATACAAATTAACGTATAATCTTTGGTATATATGTACAGGTACAAATTCCTTATGATGAATGTGATCATTATGTATCTCAAAAGAGTGGCAAAAAATGAATTTTAAAATATATGCCATATATTTTAAATACATACATATGTATTTACATTTGAGATATATATGTATTTACTTTTTATATATATATACACATATATATATATATATAAAATCTTTGACTTCAGAAATTATTCTCTATATCGAAGTCTTGGCTTGCTTTCTTTCTTGAAGAATTTGAGTTCTTTGTTCTTCCTTTTCTTCCCCATTTTACATCATCTCCTGTGAGTTCTCATCCAATATCTAGCCATTGTCAAGTCTTTCTTTATACATTAGGGATCTGAGCTGTGGTCATACCAGCATTCAGACGTGCCTGGCCTTGTCTGGAGGTTCATCGTGGGGACCCTTCAGAGCTCTCTTGGCATGAAGTATTCAGAATGTCTCTAGGAAGTAGCTCACAAAAGAAAGGAGAGTTGAAAGGAATACCTTCCTTCGTGACAGTGGGACATAGTTAGAGGACAGGGTCATTTAGGTAACGATGTGATCATTCAGATCATTTCTTATTCAGTCCCCTCAAGGTGGGAATTATGATTAAAATTTTTAAGATTTACTTTAACAGAAATATCTTTAGACACTGAATGCACAAAGAAGGCATTTTTGTAACCTAGGTAACCAATGATCATAGTTAACATTTTTCTTGGTTCTTCCTAATCCCTAAACATTTAGCATAATTACCATACCTATCATCACAATGGCTCTATAATACTGTCATTATTTTTTCCATTTTACAGATGAGGAAAGTGAGGTTTAGAGGGGATATGTAACTTACCTGTGAACACACAGCTGAAAACGTGGCAGATCCAGGATTCTAACGCAAACCTCTCTGAATCTATAATGCATATTTTGGCCACGTTGCAATATGGTACTTTTTTTTTCCATCAAGACACAGCAAAGCACACTGGCACACGGGGTAGAAAACGTGGGCTGAAAAGTCATTTGCATCTACAGTGGCGATGGGAGAATAATGGACATGAAAGTCACTCAGAAGGGCTTGCCAATCTGGTGGCTTCCTGGCAACCTCTCGGCTGCTGAGTGAGGGAGGAGGCAAGTGGCTCCTGACAGACGGTACTCTCCAAGACGATAATACCAGCGAAAAGTCTTCTGCATTTCCCTGAGTAATTAGGGAGGTACTCAGAGGCAACTTGGCTTCTTACAGAGTCCAGTTTCAGGACACTATTTTAAAACTCAGATTAGTTAGGCCAAGGGCAACGGGTTGTGCAAAGAATCCTTCAAATCAGGATTTGGCTTGTAATGAAACAAAGGAAGCAGCCCTCCGCTTTCATCTTCTGATGCCTTTTGATTTCATTTTGTAACTTAGAGAAGTGAAAACACTTAGAGTGTGAAAACAATTCTGGATTGCTCTGTTTTCTTCCCTCTGAGCTTGCTTTGGAGTGGGACAGGCTTCTGCCTCTTTTCTCTCCACCTCATTTATTATGCAAAATTGATTGCTGAGTACAAGGCCTTTACCAAATGAAAAAGTGTTGCCATTGACATATTTGGGACACTTACTCTGTACAGGAGACACTGAGCAAGAAGCTGGGGCATTTCAACATGCCTAAGTCATGACTTCTGCTCATAGTTTCATTCTCCTGAGAGACAAAATCAAGTAGAGATAAGCAGAAGGAAAATAAGAAAATGTATTAATCTTTTCAGCATCGAGTGGCACAACTGTGTGGGTACTTTGTCCATCTTCTCTGTCAATCCTGTGTGAATAGTATTTTAGGGTAGGAGTTTTTCACACTATTCTCTCTGGTCTTTTTGCTATATTCCTTCACTTATTTAAGTTTTGGGCTCTCTCTGTAGTCACTTCCTCTCTCCCTTTCCAAATAAATCCCTTCTCAGACACCCACTGAAATTACTGAGCTCCTTCTCAGAACCACCTTCAAATCAAGCCACTAACAACATGTTCTTGCCAACTATTACTCTTACGGCCATCTGTCTTCTTGTCTGCTCAGAAGAGTCCAAAAGTAGTCTAGATCTTTAACGATCTTTAAGCCACAAGGGGAAAATGCACTTAAACTCATTAATAAGACCACAGATTAAGGGCAAAACACCGATCAACTTTTATGTACCCAATTACTGCCTTAGATGTCAACCGTGCACCAGGGGGTTCTTAATGAGTTATGTAAGAGAAAGTCTCTGAAATGGTTTGACCTTTTCTCTCCTTTATAACCCGGTATCCATCCTGCTCTGTTGGAACGAGCAGCTATAAAATACAGAAGAGAACAGCAGCAATAAGGGAAAAGCTTTGGCACAACAGGGACTTGGTTTTTGCCTGTGCTATTCGTTGTTCTAGCTGCACCACAAAAACGTAGTAAAGAGAAAGAGACAGAGACATGAGCAGACTGAATTAAGCATCGGACATGGATTGTACTAGATGATCTCTGAGGTGCTTCTGGCTGAGATGTTATGGTCCACTAGGAATGAAGAGAACTTAATTGTAAAAAATTACATTAAACTAATCTGGTTGCACTGTTTCCTACGCCATCCTTTCTGTATACAAATTGCCATACAACAGTGTTCAGGCTGATATTGAGATCAAATAAGGGAGAAGAGAATCAAGGCAATGGAAAGAATTTCAAAAGGCCATTCATTTTATCCTTAGCTGGCAGCTAAATCATCCCATAAAAGGATATAGGATGATATAATGGAAAGACTGCAGGCTTTGTAGTCGGAGCTGGGTTTGAATTCCAGTTCTGCTACTCACTCACTGAATGGTCTTGAACAATTTAACCACTTGGATTTTCTGTTTCTTTTTTTAAAAATTACATACTGTAAGAAGCTCTCTCAGAGGCTGGCATGCCCTGCACAGACTGACACATGGAGGGACCACAGAAGAATGTTACTTCCATCTTTCCTCAGCATGATTGGACATTTTTAAAAATATGCCTTAATTCCTTTTACATACCAACATATTTCAAATTTCTTAGCCTCACAGTGTACACATTTTGTAATACTGCTGAGATGTAATACTATTATTTTGTATTATAAAATATTACTATTTTGTAATACTACTAAAATGAAACATTTTTACTTATTTTTCCTATGTTTTACGTACAACTGTCTAGAATATCAGTTGAAAAATATCCCTACTGCCAAATCCCGATTTGTTCAATAAGTTTTTCATAAATTTAAAAATCGCTATCAAATCCCTGTGTGCTTGCTGTAAAATCTAACCCCTACTTTGCCTCATTTGCAGAGACTTTTAAGGAAAATAATTTCTTTAAACGCTTAGTGTGCCACTGCATCTTAACCTGCTCAAAGATAGGGCCTTGTTTTCCTTCTGGCAAAGTAGAACCTAAAACATTAATAGGAATTCTAACTATGGAAGATATATATCAAAGCCAGAGGAAAACAAAGTGTATATTATCTCCTTCTACTAAATGAAGGTAAAACTCCTTTGAAAGACTTTTAAGTTTAAAACAGTTGTTACCCAGCCAATTGACTTGGTAGATAACTGGAGACAAAGGAATCTCTGCCCCTAATAGGAAGTGACTAAAAACAGAGGCTTCTGAGGTAAATCCTCTAGGCCAAGAACTGAGCCTTAAAACGTGGTGATTCTACGGACCAGAGTCATGTCTGGCACCCAGTGTGAGCCTGAATTCTCTACTGAGCAGATTTGAAATAGGAGCTGTCACCCTTATAAAAACTGTAGGACTAACTAGGAATGTTTTTAAATAGAAAACTAGATAATATAAAAGTTAAAACCTACTAAAATCGATATTATAATTATTTTGAAAGTGGTTCTGTTATTTCTCTAAGAAGCTTGTTGCCCTCTTAAAGCAAAGAATATCACTTTATTTAAAAAAAACCAAACTGTTTAAAAATTATTTCAGGTGCCATTAGTTCTAGGTCAGAAGTCACTGTCACTTTCCTGGCTCTGATAAAAATGGTCAATAAGGAGACTTATTTAAAAAAAAATTTATCTATGTAAAATAGACTCATCCCCACATGGTTCTACCTTTAGTAGACAGGCCATTCTGTGACTCTGGCTTTTCAGGGAGGGTGCTTGGGATTGAACTGGGGGCCTTGTGCATGCTAATCAACGCTCTACCACCAAGCTACACTTCAAGCCTGGTCAAGCTTTTTATTATCTCTACATCTCAGTTTTTAAATTTGTAGCTTGGACACTTCAGGACCTGCCTTAAAACGTTTCTGAGAAGACTGAGTTATGGTTTAGATCTAATGTCTCACGTTTTCAGAGGTAGGGCCTGGTCAGAAGAGGTAGGTCTCTGTGGGCACAGTCTGGAAGAGTGTGTTCTCCTCCCACTTGCTTCCTTTCCGCCTTTCTCTCTGCTTCCTTGCTGCCATGGGGCGAGCAGCTTTCTTCTGCCATGAACTTCCACTATGCCATTTCTTTCTCTGAGCCAGCCAAATGGACTGAGCCCACTAAAATCATGAGCCAAAATAGACCTCTCCTTTAAGTTGTGTCTGGTATTTGTCCCGGTGACAGGAAAGCTGATTGCTACATGATGGTCCATATAATGACTTTAGTGCAATGTCTGTTGCTTGATACTCGATAAATGTCCCTTATTATTATCACCATCACTGGTAGTACAAATATTAATTAACTTTGTACTTTTCTCTAGAGAAAAATGCTAAAAACACTTAGATATCAATAAAAAGTACTCAATAGAGCATTACCTAACATTCTGCCTCTGAATATTTCAGGTGGCATGGTAATATGATAATAATTCTTATTCATTAACAATGTGGTTGGTGATTCAGTGTGAGATTCAAATAAATCTCAACCCTTAACTGAAAGAAATTATTTATTTCATAGAGCAACTATAAATAGAAGTAGGAGTGTGGATGCTGAAGGTCACTGGGAGATTTCTCAAAATACAAAGCCCTCTTCTACAACTTTAATACATTTTATGAGAAGTTGTGAAAGTAGGAATAAGAAATTGAAAAACATCTACTTTTGGTTATAGTATGCTCTCCCTTCCATTTTGAGACTAATTTGTTTAAAAGATTGATGGTTAAAATTTATTTTAAAGAAGATTAGTAAATTTTAAGAGTTGAAAAATTGTTTATAAAGTTCAAATAGACAAAAACAAAAAAAATGGAAAGAGTATTGAAAGTCATTTATTTACCCTTTCACTTTGAAAATGAGGCCAGGCGTGGTGGTGCACACCTGTAATCCCAGCACTTGGAAGGCTGAGGCAGGAAGAGCGCCATGAGTTCAAGGCCAACCTGTCTCAGAAAACAAAAACAAAAACAAAAGAAAACAAAAAAACCTCGCAAAAAATAAATGAAGACCCTGCCAAAAAATTGTGTGGGGTCATACAGCTGATTAGGTATGGGGCTTGGGCTAGGTGTGTAATTCCCTCTGCACTATACTTAACTCTTTACAACTCTACAAAACATAAAACCAGGGGCTGACTGACCAAGCCCAAGTCCAAGTCAACCAGAGAAACTGGACTATTTTGTTGTAATTTGCTCTGGTGTACCTTTCAGTGTATGGAAATTTTATTATGTTCTTCTTGGCTGATGTGCATCTTTGACACATACTATGCCACGACAAGTATTGATTTTGTTAAAGTGGGGAAAATTAATTTAATTATTTAATGAACAGTTGTATTTTGTAGTGCCATGAAACCTGGGCTCAAATATGTATCTCCCTTCCTGAATTGTAATTCATTTTTATGACCAACAATGGGACTTGGATCCACAGCCCCCAAAAGCTCCTGAGGTCTTCCTCAAGAGCTACTGGATCTTTACAGCCTCAGACATTTTATTTAAAAGTCACATCACCTTTTAGAGATAGAGAACTGATCACCGTTGAATATTAATAAGGTCACAGGTTCCATTTTCCCCAAGCGTTGCAAAAGGCTACTGCTTAATTATAGTTGTTCTGTTGGCAGAAAGATGCGCCCCTTGTGATAGTTGGATAACTGCAGCAGCCTCAGAACCTGCATCTTCTCATGTTTAGATATAACCTCAAGAAAGAACTGATCTCTCTTCCAAAAACTGTAAGAAAATTTTCAAGGAATATCAGTGACACTGATTCGGTCATGTGTCTAACAAATTTCTATGAAGAGGGCAATATGAAGCTTTGTGTGACTTATTCTGACCCATATACCAGTACTCTTCCTAGGTCAGTTTGAAGGCAGCTATACCAGAACCACATATAGTGCAAGCAGCAAGTGATGGGTCCCATTTAGCAATTGGAAATGGCCTGGTTTCTGATTAGCCAAAAACTAACAAATGCCTTCTCCTCTAGGAAAAGTCAATGAGCCATGGGATAAAAGGACAACAAAACTGAGACTCCTTAGTTAGGAAAGATGAAGGCTCAGAAACCACTTAATCGAAATATACACCTATACATTGTATAATTGTATATAAATGAACATTAATATCTCAAATATTATAAGAATACCACTACTGAAGCTTTGAAAGCTATTTTAGTAGTGGTAATTACTACTTAAAGAAAAGACAATATCTTTATAATATTTACTACTACTGAGAGGCTACACTTCTAAAAATGACCCTTAAGAAAGATACAGGAGAGAAGCAGAAGCCTCCCCCCTGCAAAGGTGAAGGGGGAGGGGTCATAAGAGCCGAGTTAAAACTTTTTTTTTGAAATGCAAACCCCTCCCCTTGATACATCTGATGTAGTGGACAAAGATTTTTTTGGTAAATAATTTCTGCGAGCAAATGTCTAATTCTTGGCTGAAGGCAGCACAAGGAAATCTTTGATGAACTTATAAAAAATTCAGAGCCGAATATCATGCTGGTGGTTCCACCTAAAATTCAATTAAAGTGGCTCAGTCGATGATTCAGCAGCTACACAAAGTAGTAGCAGTTTCCAGATGCACAGAGTTGGATAAGTTTGAGGAGATCCTGAAGAGAAAATCTGCCGGAGCCCACATGGCTGCTCGTTACTCTGAGCAGAAAGGGACTTGCGCTGTGACATCGCTGGCTGCCACATGTCCCTCACAGCTAATCTTGCCACCGGCAGCTCTTAGAAAAAGAAAAGTCATCTTGATTTAGAGAAAAACTGGACATTGGTAGAAAAAACAGTTTGTTAAGTAACAGTTGCCTTTCTTACACTTTCCCTAGAATCCATGTTAAAGGCAGTTCACCGTGCTTCTGGAACAACAGGACTTTCACTTTGAATCTGTTTGCACCATGCACTAGCCAGTCGTACAAGGAATCACTGTTGTCCAGCGACTAGTGGGTGGCTAAAGAAGAGGTGGTTTTCCTACACAGTGGAATACTACCTGCCATAAAAAGGATAAGCCAGAGTCATTTGTAGGTAAATGGATGTTCCTTGAGAGCATACTCTTAAGGGAAATAAATCAGACACTCACGAGTACATGTCAAATTGTTTCTCTGATATGAGTAATCATAAAGGTAAATAAGGTCAGAGAGGTGTGATAGATATTATATAAAATGAAGATAATATTGAAAAGAGAGGAGAAATAGAAAAGGGAAGGGAGAAAAGAAAGAAGGGAAAAAGGAAAGAAAGAGGAAAAGGAAAAAATGGGAAAATATAAATAAACCTGCTGTAAATAGGGAAGCGGGGAGCAGAAGGGAGGGGTGGGGAAAAGGGAGGGAAAAACCAAGATACGTCATGTACAGGTACAAAATAACCTGATAAATGTGAGCATTATGTATACAATGTACCAATACATGTTCTTGGTAAAAAATAAAAAAAAATAAAAAAAGAAAGTTGTGACTTGCGTTGACATACTTTTTGGAAATGAGATAGAAGGTGCTACTTTTGCTAGCGAGGAAGCCTTCGAGACTAAAGATGTTAGGAGAAGACAGCTCAAAAGATACAAGTCCTACCAAAGGTAAACTCAAATCGTTACTTTCCCCAAGGACGAGGTGAAGTATGACGGCTACAGAAAGTGAAGTTGCTCCATTTGCTCTCTTGAATCAAGATCAGAAATTACTGACAGCAACTCAACTGGAGTTGTATATGTTGGAGGTTTTCTGTCTCCAGCGGTCCCTGACAGGCTTGTGACTGAATGCATCTGCGCCTGGCCGCTGTGCAGCAAGTGTCACAACTAGGTAGACCAGCAGCGCCCACCTGAGAAGCCAGACTTCTGGGCAGGGCAGCAGAACATCTGGGCCCAGGAGTACAGACACTGCTGTGGTTGCTGCCTGAATATTGTCACATTGATAAAGAAGAAAATTGTCTGCCATCTCTTCCTTCTATCGTAAGGTTCATTCATTCTTTAGGTTTCCAGTAAGGCTCATAGAATCTTTAATCTCTCATTTGGTGCCTCAAAAAAGCCAGTTAAACAGGAATATACTACTCCAACAGAAAAATTTAAAATTTCATTTTTAATTACTTTGTAATGTAATGTGCATGTATTTAGTAAATCAATCAGTTTTTCTACATCCTGCCTTGAAAGCAGATGCAATTTAAGCACCACATTTTTTTAAAGAAATGATTCCTGCTGGGACTGGTGGCACATGCCTGTAGGCCCAATTACTTGGAATGCTAAAACTCTGGGAAGACTGTGCACTGGAGTTCAGCTTGGGCAACTAGTGAGACCCTATCAAGGAAGAAGAGAGAAAGAGAAAGCAAAATAAAACAATAGAAATGCATCCTAACACACGAATCTTTAGCACACACATACATAAATGTATCACGTATATATTATAAATGGTCAAATAAGGTACAGTAATATCTGTCTTGCCAAGTTATTACAAGTGATCTCCTCAGTGTATACTGAAACATTCAATACATTTTGAATATTCAGTTATTATTCCATTAATTATTGGTTTGAAAAATTAAATAATTGTATTAAGTTATATTACAATATTTAAATCATAGCATTATTTTTATTTATGGTACTCTGTAATGTGATACAAAAAAAAAATCTCGTCATATAGGAAAAGAAATGTTCATGGCAAAAAGCCTCCGTTAGTACTGAAGAGAGAGGATTAAGCACCAAGCCGTGTGGCGGGCTGCGAACAGCCGAACTCCCAGGCCTCCCTTTGAAAGCTGAGCTAACTGACCCTTTGGAGTAAGCCGTGTTCTCCTGAGCTGGAGAGTCTACCCGTCCCATTAAACTACTCAGCTCCACTAGTGTGATGGAAATGTTCTTACAGGAGGCTTTAAACCCCTGGAAGGGTTCAGGGATTAAGCAAAGCAGAGAAATATAACTGGACTACAATGAAAAAGAAAACGTGTTTCATCAGTTTTTCCCCACATCCAACAAAAAGACAAAAGAAAACATAGCTTGATCTGCAGGAATGAACCAAAAGATTAAAAAAGAGTTTCAAAATTCAAGGAAAATTTCCTTGAGATGAAAAAACAAACCAAATAAATGATTGTTTATCAGAGGTAAATATTTATATTCTATTTTATTTTTTAAAATTTATAATTTCATAATATAAATGTTATTAAAGTATATCATTAGGCATGTGTAGAGAATGAAAATATTACATATTGGTATATATAATTATCTGATGACTAAGGGCAGTTGCTTCCTTTTCATTTTGCTTTCCTGAAACAAAAATTGATAAAGTTTCTGATTCATTTACTGTGACTTGTTTCATCAAAAATGCTAGAAATCCTTAAGGGTATAAACAAGTCCTTTGAGAAGGCTTTTATTCTCTTTCTTTTTTCCTGGGTATTACTGTGCTTTCTTGGTAATTGAGCCACTAAGGAATAATGAAAGAATGATCTGTTTCAAGGATTTGTGGCTCATTATAGGCACTGAGGGACAAAGTTGAAATAAAGTCACAATGAGATTTGATTGTTCTTCATGTTCTCTCACAGACAAGAATAGAAGCACACTCTGGAAAAGAAACTGCATGGGAAAAGAACTTTTCTTTGTAGGTTGTGCAAAAAAAAAAAAAAAGCATAAGTAATATACACTTATAACAAATAAAATGCTTCCGGGGATATCAAGCGTGGTTCCCAACTGTGCCAACATATTTTATTTTTTTATTTTTTATTTTTTGCCAACGTATTTTAAAATAAGTCATTTTGTAAAAATCTGACCATTTCTAGAAGTCTAGTATCTATAAAGCCAAAACACTTTTAAAAAATGGGCTGGGGGTCACTTTTAAAAAATGGGTTGGGGGAAGGTGCTTAATTTATTTTTTAATTTATGTCCACTGACAGTGATCAAACATTTGACAACAGAAGTATAGCCAGGGAGACATTTGCTCATTCATTTACTACGTACTCCGCTGTTTCATGCTCCAGAAATACAGCGCCAGACAAGATAAAGTCTTGGCCCAGTGGGAAATCTAGTAGGAAAGCAGAAATTAAATTATGATTGTGATATGTGGCAAAAATAGAAGTAAGGGTGTGGCAGAAGTGCCCCGCTGGGTACCCAACTGCTCCGGGGTGAAAGAAGTAACCCTGGGACTCAGCTGGAAGAGGTAAGTGGAGAGGTGAAGGCAGGGAGGGGACGGAACTCCTGGCAGGCAGGGATAGGTGAACTCTAAGTGGAGGGGACTGCTCCTCTGGAGGCTCCAGGGGGCCAGCAGCGTGACAGTGAGGGTTGGGACTGGACAGAGAGCAGAGGCAGGATCTCAAGCTTCATGAACCGGGAATAATGGATATCATGGGAGAGTATTTGGAAAGCACATACCATCGCTATACATATTTTTCATATATTACTCATATTATATAACATTTATATACTTTATATATGTTTACATTTATGCTGAGGAAGGGAGAGCTTCACATATACATGTATATATCAATTTGGGGAATCACCTAGAGAGGTATATAAGCATACATACAGGAGGACTCTGGGTATTTATTGCTGTAGTTCAGGAAGTAGATGGTGTTGATTTTGGGTATTAGAGATAGCAAAACTGGCAGAAATAGGAGAATTTGAAAGTTATTTGAGAGGCAGAATCAAGAATATATTGGGCAGAGTAAACGAGGTACAGTGAGAAGTGACTCCCCTGTTCTAGACTGGATGGACAGGAGGGAGGGAGTTTTTGACATGGGGAATATTGAAAGCAGAGGATGTTTTAGGAGCAAGACTGAGTTCAGTTCTGGAAATTTCATTTGTGTTATGTCCAAGTGGAGATAGGCTTTAGCAGTTAGTTATTTGGGTCTAGAATCCAGAGGCAAAGTCTAAACCAGATATACTTGAAAGTTTAATAAACACTTGCCAACACTTTTACCAATCACTAAGTACATCATAAATACTGAATTATTTAATCTTCCTACCAGCTGTCTGAGGGAAGTACAATTGTTGAATTTATTTATATTATTAAATTTTATTTTACTTTATTTATAAGAAAACTGAAATCCAGAATTATTAATATCTTCCAGTGAGGCATCGTATTAGTTACTTTTCTAGAGTCAATGGTTTTCAAGAGAGCTGATTTAATAAAGGACATTTACACGTTACAACATTCACACACACAAACCAAATGCAGGAAGAGTGCAGAATGTCTACATATGCACTGGAGACCCAAAAGATCCAATCGAGGGCTGGGAGCCCACAGCACTATACCATATAAGCCTGTATCTGCACTAAAAGGCTGAAGAAATCTGTACTGGAACCAGGGTACGACACTCACAGTGCAGATGAAGACCAGCGCTCCCCTGAAGCAAACAGCAGCCATCCCCGATGACAGCAAGGCCCCGAGCTCCTTCTGCGATGAGAACAGACGAGTTCCCTTCAGGAGAACCAGCCGCAACACAGCTGCTCCTGGGAAACAGCCGGCCCCTATTGTGTGCTCCTGTTCTCCTTTATGTTGTGTTGGCAACAATCCTCAGGTGGATCTTCTACGCCTAGAACCACACCAACTCAGTGCAGCTGGGCGTTCCTGCTCAAGTTGTTGACAATAAATCCACCACAGGCATATAACGCCAGGATTCAAACCCAGACCCTCTGACTGCAGACTCCACACTAATTTTTTTATACTTAAAGATAGAACGCAGAGCCATCACACCGAGCTATATATCCCCACCCTGTCTTTTACTTTTTATTTATCAGACAGTCTCACTAAGTTGCTAAATTGCCCAGGATGGGCTTGAACTTGTGTCCGCTTCTCAGGTAGCTGGGATAACAGGCAGTGTCCCCATGCCTGGCTCAGACTCTGGTCTCTGGAACACTAGGCTGCCGGACTACACAAGGACCGAATGGGTGGAGAAGGGCTTGCTTGGGACAGACAGGAGAGGAGCGAGAGAGCGGGACCCGGCGAACTCAGCAGAGTGGGGAATTAGCAGAGGGGACTGATCACCTTTCCGTAATTCTTAAGACTTACCAGCCCCCAAAATGTTTGTCCAGCAAGGTCGCCACACTCTCAAGTCACCAGAGCCTGAGGAAGAGTCAGAAGATCATTCATCTCCATTTCTCTGGACACCTTTACCACTTGGATCCATCTGAGAGATTTGTCCTGTCTGAAAACCCAGCCCAAGCCTACCATACCACTTTCCAGGCTCTGAAAAGCTGGTGTCGCTCCAAGGCTCACTCTTTTGCCAATAGCTTGACTTATATTATTTTTAGTGAAATATCATGTAACAGGCTGCTCCTAAAATATTTCCAACCCAGAGTGCTGGCAAGAAAGAGATCAAAAAAGAAGCAAGCTGGGGGTGGAGAGTAAAAGTAGAGAAAGAAAAGGGATAATGGAAAATCAGAGACAAAAAAACCAAAAAAAATCATTGAGGAAAGACCCTGATCTTTTAAGTGAGAAGGTTGAAAAGTCACCAACACGTCTCAGCCTATCTTAATCTCAAGGAATTTTGATCCACCCATGACCACAACTTTTTAAAATAAGAAAGTACCCAATTCCTTTGCAGCGATGCTGGCTGGTTTGTACTCGTGGCATTTCCCAGTGAGCCCTGGCGTCACCATGAGGTGTGTAGAGTGGTGGTCAGAAGCACAGGTGCGGGCAGCAGCGTCTCTGGGTTCTGCCTTTGTCACATGCTGATTGTGTGATTTCTGGAAGTCACTTATCTGCGGCTTCAGATTCCCCATCTGTAAAATGGGGATGATGATGGTGAGAATGTCTGCTTCTAATAGTATGAACTATTAGAATTAGCCTCTGACACATGGTATAGCAACTACTCAAGACACTTGTAAATCTTATTATTATAATACAAAATGCTGAATGTTTTCAGATGCCTTCAGCCACATACCATGGTACTTTCAAAAGCATCGGAGCACTATATTAATAGTAATTTTCAAGCCATCAAAGGAGGATTTTTTAAATGTAATTTGAACTTTGTGAGTTGAATTCCTCTCAATTATTGTTTGAATTAGTTTGCATTCAGAGATGGAAGCATGCATGTGTATGTGTGCATGTATGGACTCCTGTGTGCATGTGTTTTCTACACGTGTGAGAGTGTGTTGTGTGTATGTGTGTGTGTGGCATATGGCTTTTGTTTAAAAAGAGACGTTTGTCATAGGGATTTGACTTGATTTGATTGTGGAATGTGGTTCAGCATCTCTGTAAGTCTGTTATCTTTCCGTCTGATGCTGGACTTGAAGCCACAGAGCAGACTGACAGGAAGGGAAGATGGATGTGATGTAAGGAGCAAGAACAGCTTGTAACCCACCGGATCTGGAGCCCACTCACAAGGCCAGATCTCGAGACCTCTGACCTTGAATGATATGACTGTCTCGCAGAAGTGGAGTCCCTTACTCTGGAGCCACACACACACACACACACACACACACACACACACACGGCACAGGAGTCAGGCAAACTGAAGGGCCCAAGAGAAGGTGGGCAGCCATAGACTCTTCTGCTGCCTTATGCCTACAAGCTGAGCTAGAAGAGAAAAAACAATATGCACGACCTACAGAATGATTGCTGCCTTGCTTTCCCTGCACACATCCCACTAGGATCCCTTTTGTTCTCTCTCCCAACTGGAAGAGAACAAGGAGGAAATTCTGAGAAACACATTTCAGCCTGGGTCCGTGGTTGCAAACCTGTGGTGTGCATGCTGAAGTGGGCTGATTGTGTCGAAAGCTCTGGAAGGTTCGCCATCACTGGCCTAGGGGATGGTTGACTTGTTACAAAGCCACCAACTGTTACTACCATAGTCATTTGCTAATACTGCATGCTCAGAACTGTGTCGGTTGTTTTATACTCCTTATTCCACCTGTTTCATCACAGCCCCACAAGCCCACCCATCTGCCTCAGGTGAGTAAACCGACCCAAAGAATTCTGTCCTGAGCCACTTGGCAAAGGTCAGATTTATGAGATTTATTCATAAATGATGAACTATACCAGTAAGTTTTGAAATTAGTGTCTGTATTAACCAATTTTCTATCTCATTAGAATCGTTCTCCCAAACAGCTCAGATGATAATTGCAACAGATAATCATCCTTCAGTTTCTATCATTACTCTTGTTAAAAATAATAGGGGTGGTTGTACCTAATGATATTACACTCTTAGACTCTTATGAAAATAGAATACTTTTTAAAGGTACCGCTTATATATAAATATTATTTTCTTAAATTTAAATAGATAATGCCAAATAGAATTATTCCTTATGCTCGTTATTATTTCAAAAGAAAAGCTATAAATTAATTTTAGCTTTGTATTCTAAATGAAAGTTATAAGGAATGTGCCATTATTTTATATGTGGGCATGTAATTTACATCAATTTGCACTAAATGTAATCAGAATTTAAATGGAAATCATCAATATCTCAGAGTAATCAATGTCTGTGAAACAGATTCCTACAGGCAGTCATGGATGCCACCCACCCAAGCACAATTCCAAATCTAGTAGTTAAAAGCTAATTATTAGAGAAAATATGGGATAATTGTTGAGTAAAATGTTGATTCTCTTTCAGACTATAGCTATATACTGTGGACATAATGTAAAATGCAGCTCTCTGAGGTGACCAGAGAGTGAAAGGACCAGGCAAACTCATCAGTACCTCATTCTCAGAGGAAAGGAGTTGTAGAGAGTTTCCCTTTCGTAGTTTTAGCCTGGGAACAGGGGGAGTCATTGGGGTGTCAGCGACAGTGGGGGCATTAGTGGGCGAAATGTAGTCTTTTTATCCTAAGAACTCAGAAGATTGAATCTGAGGAAATCAGTCACTGGGAGGTGGTAAGAGGGGAGGGATGTCAGGGAAAGGACCAGAGAGAGAACCTCTAGATGCTGTCTGCTTCTATTCTCAGTAACTCTTGAACCACACATGTGCAAAGCAGGCTCAAAACAGCTCTGGTAAAGACAAATGACATGAACTGAATTTGGAGATGCTACAGAAGAAGGACTTTTCAACAGCACTGTGGAAATGAAAGGAAAAATGTAATGAAAGTAATATTGAAGAGAGTCTCAAAATGGAGTCAGAGACCATATCAAAAAGGACTTATCCCCAATTCCAGCTGCAGTCTGCACAGCGAGGTTTGGCACCTCCACCCTTTGAAGTCCAGGTATCTGGAACAAGCTAAACTACCCTACCAGGACAATTATGTTGTGCCCAGAGGCTCAAGATGTCTATAAGGAAGTTATCGGAATCTTGTTCTATGGACATTTCCATTCTGTTTATATGTTCTGTACATTAGGATCTATTAGTCACGTAGCCCCTATTCCTCCCCAATGTATAATCACTGTTTTTGCTTTTCTTGGAATACTAATTTAGAGACGTCTGAGCTTGTGTCTCCCAAATTGATATCCCAAAGACACCAAATAAAGTCATTTTTACTCACAATTTCTGAGTTTGGATTAATCAGCTATACAAACCAAGACAAAAAAATCTATGCTAAAGCAAAATCCCATTCATCAGAGCAAAACATCAGCAGCCAGACTCTATAATATAACATTGATAGCACTCTGATTATGTCCATATTACCTGACAAATGAAGAACCAGGAACATTTGCTGAAGAAAAACAAACGAATAAAACAAAACTAATTTTAAAATAATCCCAATACTAACCAGGCAGATAAGGATTTTATAGTTACGAACATGACTGCAATGAAGTTTAAAAAAGAAGTTCATAACAAATGAATAGAAAAATTAAATCAGTAAAGAATTAAATGTAAATACTAAAACTAAAAAATAATACTCAAAATCTAAAAAAAAATTACCAGATGGACTTAAAAGCGTGGCAGACCAGAGACCGTAATATGGCACCCCAAAATATGTTGGGATAAGGGTTCTTGAGCGGAAGTCGATTAAGAAGCAGATGCAGGAAAGCTCTCTGCCCTTCCTCTATTTGGTTAAATGCAAGGCATAAATGTACAAATAAAAAAGCACTCCATTTCTCCCGTCTACCAGAAGAACAAAGATTAACTGTGAAAGCTGTAAGTCTATTTTGCATTTTTAAGGCATGATCAGGGGCTGAAATGGAATAGCGAGGCTCTGAGTGGTATCACTGATAGCAAAACAGTAGCCCGGGGCAAGATCTTGCAGGGCTGTGCCGTCAGAGAAAGAGAGGTTTTATTTTGAAATGGAAAGCCATTGTAGAATTTCTAGGAAAGGTTTGATAATGCCCCAACTGGTGTTTATAGTGCTACATAGTTCTATTAGGCCAGCTCAAACTAGAGGAAGGCTAGCAACTTGTGTATGACAAACTAGTACAAACACGTGCAAGGCAGATGAGGAAAACCCTCAGCATCTGTGTTGAAGCCAAGATTTGGAAATATGGTCTAAATGTGGAATTCCAATAAATCCTACCAAATCTCTTAGATTCACTCACATTCTCCCTCCTACATGAAGTCTTTCTTTTCTTATTACTACAACCAGAATAATTTATTACCTGTGAAAGCCTCACCATTTCTGATCACTCATGTAACTGATTCTGATACTGTCTTATAATAAAATGACTTTCATATCAGTATCATCCTAAACTGTGTCTGGCCTCAGCAGGAAATTTTACTATGATCAATTAGTGGTATCTGCCTTGGGTGAAGAGACTGTCAGATACCACCACCCCATCTCTTACTTTCTGAACACTGCTAAGTGTTGTGCTACAAATATTATCTTATTGAATTCCTGCAACAACACTGAAATAGATATTTTCTCCATTTTTCAGACAAGAAACCAAATTTCTGAGAGAATGTAGAACTTTCTCAGAGTCACACCTTCCAGAGGCAATATAACTGGGTTTTGAAATCTGAACTTTTCTCAGGCCACCATAATCTCTATGTTTACCTTCCAAACACAACCTCCAGCCTGCCCAGTTCCTGGGAAGTGCTTGGCACAAAATAGGTTCCTAATAAATGTTTTTACAGACATAACAAAGGAGAGATATGCCAAATAGGCATGTAGCAGTCTAGAGTAGGGAGGTTTTTTTTTTTAAGAAAGATTTCAGGTTGAAGGTGAATGTGAGTCACAGTGATAGAAATTTTTAAAGGACAGCAGTGTTTGAAAATGAAGTATTTGTATGTCTGTAGTGCAGAAAGCATTGTGGCCAGATAAACTGCCCTTCAACGATAAATCATTATTTACAGTACACATAAGGCAATGATATAAAAAGTCACATGATAATCAGTCTGCAATTATTTTCATGGTGAAAAATGTCACCAAATGAATATTTGACCATATTAAATTTTCATTGAGTTGTCATGCATATTGTTTTAGCCGGAGTTCTCCAGAGAGACAAAACCACTAGGGTAGACACAGAGATACATGACTAGAGATTAATCAGGAGAATTGACTCATCTTTTTATGAAGGCTGAGAAGTCCCATGAGAGGCCCTATGCAAGTTGGAAAACAAGGGAGTCCAGTAACATTATAGATTCGAAGTCTAAAGGGCTCAGAACCAGGAATGCCAATGGGTGACACTAAGTCTGAGGTCACAGGCTCAGAAACCCACTGCGGGCGGGCAGTTGTGAAAGTCCCAGAATCCAAAGGCCTGAAAATAAGAAATTCTGACGTGTATGGACAGGAGAAGTAGGATATCCCAGCTCTGGAAGCCAGAGGGGCAGAATTTCCCCTTCCTCCACCTTTCGTTCTATCTAGCACCCCGATTCACGGAATGATGCCTGGTCACATTGAAAGTGGGACTTCCCCACTCAGTCCACCAACTTACCTATGAGCCTCATGGGGAAACAGCCTCACAGACACACCTGCAGCAGCCCAGTCCTTCTAGTCACGTGCCAGACCACCTGGGTTTCCCAGCGGGCGGAAGGGGGCCGGGCTTGGTGCCTCCAAGTCCCTGAGAATGATTCGTGTTGTGCCAGCTGTCTGCCTGCCCCTTAACCCAATCAGGCGGATGCACAAAATCAACCATTGCACGGGTCAAAAGTCCGCAGTTCAGACTTAAATGTTCTTCGTAACCTGATAAATATGTTCAGCCCAACACTCAACTCACCCCTCCGATCGGCTTCCCCTCAGTCACAGTAAGTCACTTAAAGCTTTTACATATCATGAAGTTTTACATCTTTTTGACTTCATATGCTATATTCTCTATCCCCAAATGGGTCTTTATCCTTCTCTGTTCTTTAACACTAATTTAAAGCCTCATCTCTTCTAGGTACCCTTCTTCAATCTGTGAGTCAGTTGTGAGTCCCTCACAACTTTTTTATTTTAACTGTTTGTGGCATTTTCACACTCTTCTTTCTTCTTCATGAGCTTTTTCAGAACAGAGATCACTTTTTTTTTTGGTTTTTTTGGAGACAGGCTCTTGCTCTGTAATTCACGCTGGCCTTGAGCTCACTCTACAGCCAAGGCTGGCCTTGGACTTGTGGCTTTCTTCTTGCCTCAACATCCTGAGCACTGGGATTACAGGCGTGTGCTGCCATGCCTGGCTTTCACATGTTACTTTATCACTACATTAGCCAACATACTACCTGGTGCATAGTCAAATCTTAATAAATTTTTAGTAATTAATTAATATTAGTTGTTAGTGGGTGACACCTTAATATAAAAGGGATAAAGAAAAGAATCATTTGTAGTTAGGAGTGGGGATGGGGGAGTTTGGTTTTTCTAGATGTTGTAGCCTGTCTCCAAGTTTCTATTAGTCAACCCAGTGTAGACTGTAGTGTTTACCAAATGACATTTCTCTACCTTACTTCTTTTTGTTTGTTTGGTGGCTGTTTTGGTTACATGACGAGTTATGATGAACAAAAATATGCAGAAGTAATATAGACCACTTTCAGCATGGCTGAGGAAAGCGTTTCATGTGCAATCCCCATTCTTATTGTCTTCTTCCTAGCTGTTCTTGAATAATGCCAGGGTCACCATGAAATCTCAGTTCAGTGGCAGCCCACATGGCACTGGCCTGGGTCCCTGAGTCACTGCTCAGAAGGGAGCTACTACTGCAGAGCTGCTTCATTGGAAACATTCACACAGGATATGAAATAGCTCAGACTTGAGGGTCATTTACTTTTTACAGGAAATTAGGCCATTGCTCTTGACTACATGAGATTCTACAGACTTTGGAAAATGAACCTTTGAGGGTTTAAGGGAGAATCATTCAGTTAAGTAGCACTTATTAAGTCTTCTCACTGTAACATGCTCACAAAAGAGGGATGAAGTTGCGAAGGAAAGCATTTCAGAACAGAACAGAGGCCCACCAAGAGGAGGCCCGGGGTGTGGTACGGGGGTAGCACCAGAGGCACAGCTATATGGTGGTGCCGAGCAAGACCCTTTAGTTTACCTTTGGGTCTGAGTATCCAGAGACAGCAGAAACAAGGCTCGCTTGGCCCTCTGTTGAGCAGGTGATAAAGCTAGAGTAAAGTATATGGGACAGTGAAGGGGATTCTTCCTGGAATATTGGACAGCTCTCCTTCCCATCACATATCCCTTTCCTAATCTCTCCTACTTCCAAACACCATTTTTCTCCCTGTAAATGATGGCATTTCTTCTGCAAAAGTCACACTCTGTTTGTTGTTTAAATAGCAGCCAGAGTGTGACTCTAGAATTATAGTTCATGGTAAACAAGAATGCAGAGCAAACCAGTGAGTGAGTGAATGCATTTATATTAACAAAACAAGCTAAAGTCAGTCACCTTAAGAACGACTTTCCTATGACACTATAGAGGACATTTGATTCAACTCTATTTTACTTGGAGGCTCTTAAAATACAGTGTGCCAAAACAGGATAATGCAAAGCTGAATGGCTATCACAGGAACTTGGGATATACTGGGTATGAGCAGACTCATGTCTTCGTGCCTGTAGAGCCCCAAGCAGAGGCACAAAATGGTTCTTATGAGTTCACCTCCAAAAGTTAGCACAGAGGACACCTCTCAGGGTGACCTTCTCATCCTGTGTGATTCTCTCGTACTGTGGAAGGGCTCCGTAGCAGCCATGAAAATGTACTTCTCAGTTCTGCTGAGAGAGATACGATTAACTGATGGCCTCAGCTGCTGCACGCTGAGTTCTTCCCAACATTTGTACCCAAGGCCACCCTGTCCATGGGCTGCTCTCAGGCAGAGACACTAAGGTAGGCTCGTTCTTACAAGGTTGCAGAATCTTCCGGTGGCTCCCACAGTCTGACCAAAATTTTGTTAGTGTTGCAACCTTACATCCTGCCAACCCAAAAGTGCTTCTTTTCTTCTCTCTCACAGGGTTCGACTTGCATCATGATATCCTTTATTCTTCCCCTTTATCCTTCATGGGTGTTTTCACCAGCAAATTTCTCACATGTTTAATGTCTTGGCATCTGCATCTTAGAGGAGCAAAACAAATACAAGCTTGCCTCTACAGGGAGAGTTCTAAAAACCAAGCCTGTGTTCTATGATCTGCCATTAGTGCCACAGAAATAGAAAACGGACCAAGGTGGCACCATCAAATACCCAGTCCCAGGAATTCAGGTGTGGAAGACAGACACCTGGGACTGAGGGCCACGGAGCTTGGTTATGTTCAAGAGCACCTTGAGGAAAATATCCCCCTGCTTCGAATGTCCCCGAAGCTGGCTTTTTCCCTATCTTCTAGTCCTATAGCCTTATTTTATCTATTTCTTCATAGCCTTTTGAGTGTGCAATTCCTGTCCACTCCATTCTTTTTGTTCTCATTTGTGTATTCTTGCCAGAGTTGATTTCTGTTACTTACAACTAGTCAAATCTGAACTGTTACGGCGAGGCACAGTGCAGTTTTCTTAAGTCTTTGACGGTGGGGCAAACTTTATCCAGACCCTCTCCTAACCTTTTGTGTAGCAGGCCTCTGATGACACTTCTGTGGTACTGAGTTTTGTCCTCTGCATGAAGTAGGCTTTATTTTTAAAACGTGAATTTTTTCATGGTATTAAACATAAATCTAAAACTCCCAAACTAAAACTAAAAAGCAAACAGGACTCACGGAGAGGACACTTTAATAGTTAGAAGCTACAGAAAAGGACTTGCTGTGTATCGCTGCTAATTGTCCCACCTAAGGAAAAACCTCAGAAACCCTACAAGGGGGACCTTCGTTTACGTGAAACAGGAAGGTCAGAGACGAAGACGATCCAAAGCAGTCCAGTAACTTCCATCTGGATCTTAGAGAGGAAACACGCTCTGGGACATTCCTTCCTACCGGCTCTCAGTACGGACCGAATCATAGTTTCTCCTCAGAGGTCTGGGGACACGTTTCCTCCGCAGAGGATCCGGAGTCAGTGCAGACGCGTCTGTTCTGTTATGTCACTGCTACATCCGCCCTGACTCTACCCTGACTTCAAAAGTACATCGAATTACGAAGGTCCCATTCCTCGCTTGCTTGACTCTGGGAGTCTCGATTTCCTGACCCTGTTTCAGGGAGCTCTGGCATTGCCAGAAGGGTCCAGCCTGGTTTGTGCACACCACGTTAGTCTGGACCATCAATAGCTTATCTCCTCCTGCCTAGCAGGCTCCACGGTTTCTCCTTTCAGTCTTCTGTTAGCAACTATCTCAACAAAAACAAAACAAAATTTCTGTAAAGACAAGCCATGATTTATAACCTGATTTAAGGCAGCCTAAATCCAGATGGGGATCCATCTCCACACAGTAATAAAGGAGCTAATGTTCAAAGTGTTTCTTATGAATGTACACTGTGGTTTAATTTCTGTAGTCCTTACTGTAGCTCTAGAAGTCGTGTACTTTTATTAACATACACTTACGGAACAAATGCAGGTATGGAGAGGCTGAAAAAGTCAGAGTCACAGCAGTTGGTACATGGTGGAGCTAAGACTGAGCCCAGCTCGTCTGGTTTCAAAAGCTTAGCTTCTTCATCAGGGTGTTACATTTTCTTTCTACATTGTTATTAAGCAAACAAGATCTGCAAAGATGCATTTTTGTCACTGATAAAATAACACTCTGCATTGTCTTTTCAAACATTTTGACACCTTAGAGGTCAATGTTCCCCACTCTTAAAAGGTCCAGAGCTCATATTTCATATGCATATTTTATTGAAATATTTGCTTAGCTCAAGGAAACCCACAGGGATGCTCTAGCTCTTTTGAAATGTGAATGATTCTTTCCAGAGTTCTGAAAATACAGTGTTGTGTTTTCGTTGTCTTGCTCCTACTTGGTTTTGTTCTTTTTTTTTTTTTAACTAGTTTTACCGGTGAAGAAGATGAACAATTTTTTCCCCTATCATAAAAGAAAGCTATTGTTTCATGAGCCTTTCCTATTCACACATCAGTGAACTTGATTTCAGGTTGTTTTGTTTTGCTTTGCGATGGCTAGCTCACTGTTTTTCAACCTGGCCTCAATATCCCAGGCTCAAAAGATCTTCCTGTCTCACCCACCTGCAAACTAGGATTACGGGGGCACACCACCACACTTGGCTTAGTTTCAGGTTTTCAAGTCCCTTTTGGATGATGCTTCTCTGGTGAATAATGTTTATGGTCTATGTGGGCAGCCAGTGACAGGATGACGAAAGCACACTCTCTTGAGCAGCCCCCTCTTCTGTGTTTATCTCTACCACTCGGAACTTCTTGATTTTATCTTCCATTCCAGGATTTCATTCTTGATGTGCTTCTCTTTCTATTCTGAGCATGTC
>PVJO010020705.1:0-31453 GCA_004026905.1 Hystrix cristata
TTCCCCTTCTTCTTTCCTCCCTGTAAGTGCAGTAATACGAGGCTTCTTGAGTTTTCTTGATCTAGAGAGATTCTAGCATTATATCCCTTCCCTTTGGTCCCCATCATTTTTATTAGTACCCATCATTCTTACTGTCCTCTCTAGACTGCTTTCATTTTTGCTTAGCTTTCTCTGAAATTATATAAGCAGCACCAAGTGAAGCCCTCAGGTCAAGAGTGGGCTGGTTTATACTCGCCCAAGATCATCATTTTTTCTAAATCACATTTTTTCTAAATTGCATTTTAATATACACAAATGTGTGTTACTATGTGTGCATGTGTCCACATTTAACACTGCTGCCCACTGAAAAGATGCTGCAGTGGTGCTGTGTGCTAATGACATCTAAATCATTTTTTGAAAGTTTACAGCAAATTGGAAAGTCATCCCTTTTCAAGGCCAATGGAGATTTTTCCTCCCAACACATAGTACTTTGGCCTGGCTTTCCTAAAGGAAGATATTATTTATCTCCCAACAGTCAAGAAGTGTGACTTAGTGACTTAGCGTTAGACCTGGGCACTGGCACCCAGAAGAAGAATACAAAGCTAGGTTCCCTTTGAAGCCAGGCAGTCTCAAAGGTGTAATAGTTTTTCTCTGACTCTTAGCATAACACACCAGCCAACATGGTAGCTGTGGCGGACTGATATGGTCAACTTGAGCAGGAACACCCAGCCGTTGGTGTGGTTCTGGGCGTAGATGATCCACTTGAGTGTTGCCGACATGACATAAAGGAGAACTGGAGCAGAAGACAGCAGCCGGCTGTTTCCCAGGAGAAGCTCTGCTGTGGCTGGTTCTCCCAAAGGGAACTCAACTGTTCTCCTCACAGAAGGAGCTCAGGGTCTTGCTGTCCTAGAGGACAGCTGCTGTTGCTTCAGGGGAGCTCTGGTCATCACCTCTGCTGTGAGCATCGTATCCTGGTTCCAGTAAAGATTTCTTCAGCCTGTTAGTGCAGACATGGACATACATGGGACAGTGCCGTGGGCTCCCAGCCCTTGAGTGGATCTTTCAGGTCTCCAGTGCAAAGATGGACATTCAGCACCCTTCCTGCATTTGGCTTGTGGGTGAATGTTGTAACTTGTAAATGCCCTGTATAAAATCTGTTCTCTTGCAAACCATTGGCTCTAGAAAGGTAACTAATACAGTAGCAAAATATCATACCACGCCTACACTACAGGATACCAGAGAACATTCTTAACAGAGTTCAACACTAACACTCCCACTACCGTGCTGACAAGGAATTCTTTGTGGAATTCTAGGAGGATCAGAGAATTTATGTGACTCAACAAAGTAACGCCTAACTGACTTCCAATTAATTGAAAACATCTGTTGTGGTTACAGAGAGAAATTTTTCTCACTAAAAGATTTGATCTACTTCTAGAAAAGCATCCCTTGACAAAGTAATGCTGACCAATATTACCACAGACACTCAGCTCTTCTACATCATTTTCAAGACTAAGACCTGTCCTTGTTGTTAAATCCAATTCATGCCTTTCATTCTTCAACTGAATGTGTGTGAAGAATCTGATACTCATGATCCCTTTATTCTCACCTTGAATCTGTCTCTCTCTCAGGATCCAGACATTTCATTCACTTCTGAACTTCCCCACTTCTTGAACCATTACACCCCTGGATAGCTGCCACTCCCCAGTTTTCAAGATCACCTCTTCTCTCTCCCCGAAGTGTCTCCTCATCCATACTTATGGCCTCACCACCACATATACACTATATCCTTCTTGGATATCTACAACTGCGAACATACATTCTCGGATTCCCCATCATGCTGAAAAGTGACACTTAATATTTACCGGCCACCCAAGTCACATCCAGGGAGTAAAATGGAGGTCTCTCCTCCCTGAAACTCTTCCTATGTTATCAGCTACTAATTTCTGCTTCTACTTCCTTATTATTTCTAAAGTCACTCTCTTTCCTTCACTCCACTACCTCAGGCTTAACTCAGACCGGTATCTTCATACTGCAGCTACAGAGAGGTTTTTCTAGTTGAAACTCAGTCATGTGTCTCTCCTCTTTGCTGTCTTTGGGGAAAAGCCCACCCTCCACAGCACAGCACAGCACCAGGCCTAGCGACAAAAGTCAGACTCCTGCTCCCTTCGCTAACCTCGTCTTTCATGATAAACCCTTCATGCTAACCATGTGCATTCCTCAAACACATGCCTGCCTCTGTGACTCTGTAGATGCTTTTCCACTACTTCCCAAATCAAGCTTCCCAAATCAATTAATTACCAGTTGATCTGACCATTCTTCTCGAGCATGAAGTTAAAATACAATTCCCAGGGCTGGGGCTTTAGCTCAGTGCTTAGAGTGTTTGCCTTGCAAGCATAAGGCCCTGAGTTCAATTCCCGGTACCAAAAAAAAAAAAAAAAAAAAAAAAATACAATTCCCAGCTTCCCCTGGAGCTAGGTGTGGTCATGTGACAAGTCGTAGCCAAAGAAAGTAAATCTAAGTCTAGTTCACCATTTCTAAGACTGGCACTTGAAAATCCCTCTTGAAATCATTCACTTTCTTCCCCTTCCTGCTGGCTACACACTCCTTCAGAGGGTAACAGTCAAAAGAAGGCACTGAAAACAAAAGAGTTTCTCTCAACCTGGATTCCCTGAATGACTGCACAGAGAAAAGCCCTCACTGTGAATCAGAGACATGTATGTTGGATGCTGTGTTAGCGTGAAACAGTTAGTAAAAGTCACTGAAAGTTTGAGGTTTATCTGCTGTAGCAGTTGCCATCTTTGCTATTAAATCCCAAGTCAGCCCAAGTCTCTATTTTTAATATCAGATTCAAATTTCTGACTTCTCCACTCTTCTTCAACAAAGTTCTAATATCTTATAGGAATTATTCCCTGAGTCTCACAGTCTGGTTGGTTTTCTTCCAGATGTGTTTCTAGGCCACCTTACTTATCCTAATTACACCTGTCTTCAGACGTCATCTTCCTTCCCAGCTCTATTGTAGAGTTTTTGAGAGTAAAGACCATGTTTTACCTTTGGCATCCTCTGTGCCCAGTTGGCAGTCAGGAATAGTTTCTCAAAGAACAAACAGATGAATGAATAAAGGAACTAGAATTTGTCAGACTAGAAATGTGAAGGCCCAAAAGTGGCATGATGAAAGTTCATAAAATAATGAAAGATGTGTGGAAGAGAGGCTGAACAGGAAACTTTTAAAATTAATCCCTAGAAAAGCAGAAATAAAGAGAAAATGTTGAATGTTGAAAGAAGAATTTTAAAGGTTTAAAGAAAAACAAAAGAAGTCTTGACTGAGAAGTTAGTAAATCTGAACTTCTTAAATTAAGAAATGATGGGAAATATTTTAAAATTACAAAACTTACTAAGGTTTTGCTCTGAATATGTCTTTTTGACAGATTCCTGAAGGACGGGAGATATTTAAAGTGCCTCTTTTGTAATGATATGAAAAGAACTGGGGTTTTGTGTGTGTGTATGACACTGAGGATCAAATCTAGAACCTTGTACATGCTAGGAGAGTGCCCTACCATTGAGCTACATTCCAGCCCCTTGAAAAATCACTGTTTAAATACATTATAATGATGTTGCCTCGTGTTCTACCACCTAACATCCCAGGGGCCATTTATTTGGGTGCTCCAACCTCATGTGTATTAGCATTTATCATGTTTGGTTTTTTGTTCAGTTTTTTTTTTTTTTTTTTGACAAAAGTGTCTTGCTATGTTGCCCAAAGTGATATAAAGTAAATGCCTGGGCCTGAGTGCTCGTTCCACCTCAGTCTCACAAATAATTGGAACTATAACCCAGCGCCACCACAGCAGTCTGCCTTAGCATTTAGAGCACCTACACAGAGTCCAAAACCACAGGTAGCTGACCATAAGTAAAGTCAAAGAACAATCAAAACCTTCCAGGGCATTCTTTCTAGCTCCACTGCCTGTCCACGCAGCATTGCTGTGCATGCCGAGGAAGAACTATTATGAAGTCTACGTGTGACTTACAGAAATATCAGCATTCTCACTTTACTTCTAGACCTTTCTCTTGCCCACACCTGGGAAAATCCACATAAAGGAATAACTAAACTAATCAAAAAGTTTGGCTGTTTCAGTGACTTCTATTTACTATATAAAAACTAACTTTTAAACTATATATTATAAATGAGCACTGGGTCTTGTTCATCCTTGACCTTTCCATTGCTTTCCCCAGCTACAGACATTTAACTTTCATTTGAAAAGGTATGACTGATCTAAAGGGAGCTAAAGCATAAAACAGACACTTTCCTCCTACAAAAACAATATCTAACCTTTAACTCAGAACTTCGCTCTGAAAGCTTTATAAGCGCATACTCACCTGCAGCTGGGATATAGTTAAAGGGTATCGGAACAATATCCAGGTGACGCCTTCGCTGCAAGGAGGGATAGTGAGCGAGCCTTCGTAGACCCAGTAATCTCTCAGCAGAGGGTCTGTGTAGCCACATGGACATGTCATGAAAAGGCAAGTTAATTAACAGTCATCTGGAAGGCTGCATCAACAACTGCCAAAATTACAAACCGTCCAAATGACACTTCTCCGAAGGGTACCATTTTTAAGTTAGAGCCTCACTTCAGTATTGTCAAACTAGTCATCATGAAAAAAATTATTGTTGAAAACATGATGACTCTTCTATTTATGGTGACTTCTATCGATGGTTACTACGCACACCTACTAAGTTTAATTAATTGATGAAGAATACACTCATCTTTTTGTTTGGTGTTTTTATTTTATTAGAGGACTTACCTCACTGAGTAATGCCTAGTATTTACTGAACTACATGCCAAGGACTGTTTTGAGGATTACACATCAATTCATTTAATCTTCACAGCAAACTAATGAGATTGATATTATTACTAGCCTCATTTTATAGATGTGGAAAATGAATCTCACAGAAAGTTAGCAATTTTCCCAAGGTTACTCAGAAAATAAATAACATGCAGAGCCAGGATTTGAACCCATAGTCTGGCTTCAAAGCCTATGTATCTATATATACCTTTTTGAGAAAGGATCTTGCTATGTAGTTCAGGCTGGCCTTGAACCCATGGCAATTCTCTTGCCTCAGCCTCTCGAGTGCTGGGATTACAGGCATTGCCACCACGAGTGGCCAAGGCTGTGTTTTTAACCTTTCGGTTGTAGCCACCTCTTTATTGCTTCCTCAGAAGCAAAATATTAAAATCGTAATATGATAAGAGAAAATAAATTACTCTTATGAAATCATTTAGTTCTGCGTTAGACAAATTCATGATTAAATACAATGGGTAAATGTTTTGCATATGGCAGAAATTGATTGGCTTAAAAGCAATTAAATATAGAAAGATAAGATACATCAGCCTTTTTAGTTTTGTTGAAGCACTATAAAACTGCACATAATTTAGGCAGAGAAATGTGAAGACAAAAATTTTATATAAAACTACCTTGAACTCCAAGTTACACTGCAAGTATTTTACATACAATTATTACCTGTCATAAACACAATTAGAATACCTAAACAGTAATATTCTACAACAAAGTAACCTTATAAAACTTTATATAAAGTTTATTTCACACTAGAGAGTCATAAAAAAATCACTAATCAATCTTATACGTGCATCGAAGTTATTTTATTATGCTGGTATTTTACACAGAGATAGTAACTTTTATAGGTGACAATCCTAAAAAGTTATTCATGGATTAATGGAACTAGAGGCAAGTGTTTCTTTATTGTGAACAAAAGTTTATTCCAGTATTTAGAGCAATCTGAAACTGGTACTTCCTATAGAGAATATAAATTGTAAAGAAACTTTACTGATTGTATACTGAGGAAAACAGTATGGTTATACCCATAGTTAAAACTCACTCAATCAGATAAATGCTTACCTGGTAATAAAGTGTTAGGATTAAAGCAGGGTATTGTTTTGGACTTCCCCTGAGAAAAAAAAAAATTGATCCCAATGTTAACATAAAATTTCTAAATTTTTAAACGATTTCTAGCACTAAACAGCTAGACTGAAATCTTGTCAGAATGGCCTTATCAAGTACCCTAAATTTAGAGCTGTATCATTCTCCTTCCTCGTTGGAGCAAGATTGCTTGGTTCCAACAAGGTACTACTACCCTAAGTATGGCTATTTTCTTTACTTTTGTAATTCAATTTCTCGTTTAATTTCCAGAGTAGAACTTATGATTGGTGTCCATCTCTCCTGTATCAACAATTTTTTCTACTTCTAGCACATTCACACCCAAGATGCGGGCTGAATGGTTGTTGTAACACACCTGAACCCTGACTCGGGGCAGTCTTATGAACTGACTTCTCTCTCACCTGCCTGGATCTCAGTTACTAACCTCTTTGGCATTGTAATCTGGCTTCCAATTGGTCATTTTGTGCCATTGGATATAGTAATTCATCATTGGGATCTGTTCTGGGTGCTCTTCTCATCCAGAAATGAAGATCAAAAACCCAGATACGAATGTTCTATAGAGGACAAAAACCACTCCCCTACCATGGATGATCAGATTTAATTCAATATGGGCATAGAAGGTCCTTCTTCTAGGAGCTTAGCTTCTCAGTCATGACAGGCCATATCATTACAGGATCATGTTCATCTAAATTGGCTTCTCTGGGGTACTGTCTTATGAATCATGTATACTTATCCTTTTATTTTTATTATTATTAAACATAAAAACTTTGGTTTACAAAATTATATTGGTTTCATTTACACAACTTTGCTATGGTGAGTAAGCCAGAAAGATTAACTCTGCAGGCCTGGGCTGATAAAACCCTCTATATTCCAAATAAGATCTGCTTTCAAGATTAGCACTTGGCTGGCTCTTAGAAGATAATCCCTGAAAACCCTTAAAATATTCTACCTCATAACTGTGTTTCCTACACCTGAGGCCTTGGGCCATGCTATATTTTTGGTGAACTCCTGATGTTATCTGCCTGTCTTTAAGCTATGATGCATCAGTTTGACCAGGCAGATTTACTGTGACAATGAGATTTATGGATGCCCTGCCTTGATGGGGTGTAGAGGATGGGGCTGAAGTGGCAGGAGCTGAAGGCAGTTAGGCACGCACCGCACTCTTACATGACCAATGTCTGATAAAATTTCTACACATCAAGGCTTGGGTGAGCTTCCCTGGTTGGCAGCATTTCATAGGCACTGTGACACATCGCTGCAGGGAGGACTGGGGCAGCGATAGGAACCTGATGACACCTCACTGCAAAGGGACACCTGGACGCTCACTCTTCATTTCCCCGGACATCAGTCCCACGTGCCTTTTCCTTTTTGATCTGTAACTTTGGACGATGATAAACTATAACCATAGTACAGGAGCTTTTCTGAGTCCCATGGGTTCTTCTAAAGAATTATAAAGCTGAAGATGGTCTCAGGGACCTCTTACAAAATCTGTTTCTATTTTCCTTCAAATAATGACTTACCTTATACTGAATATCCTGGAGGATCTCAGTCACAGCCTTCAGGCCAACGTGTTCCTTCCCTATCTGAAATATATAAAGCATAAACCACAAACACAGCATTTTTTAATGCTTAGCTTTTAGTCAGAATAACCACCAGAAGCAAAGCTCCAGTCTACCTGAATGCATTTCTTGGGGAATTAAATGACCTCTCTGTTGACAGTGGGTCAACCTCTACTAGAGGTAATTAAAGTTGTAACAGTTAGTACAATACAGTAATAACTATGATACCCAAGAATCCATTCTAAATTCTACTTGCCACGTACAGACATCACTCACTCTGCTTTATATAATATACCAAATCATAAAAGACCGCTACGTCAAAATGTCAAGGGTATTTTTGAATTAAAACTACTCAGTACATGTCTAAAATCTTGCAGTCTTACCTTCAGCATTTATAGATTGTTGTTATAAATACTACATCAAAGTTGAATTTTTTTATTAACTCAGAAAAGTTGGTATGTGATTTCATATGTTAAAGTCACCAAAATCAAGACATTTCTCAATTGCCACTGGTCACAATTTATTCTCAAATAAATTAGAATACAGTAGTGTAGGAATTGACCGAAAGACAAGATGAAGAGAGTGTACTGATCTAGGAGGATGGGTAAGCAGGCACTACCTTGCCAAATGTCGTAAGTCATCAAGAGAACTGATGTATCCCAATACAGCAGAAAACCATTAAAGGATTATAAGCCAAAACATACGCTTCTCATAACCTTCTATTTTAAAATATAACATATTTTAGAGGACAAATTTATCCAAAGAAACTTGAGATTTGAAAATTTTTTCTGATATTCATAATTCTTGGCTTTTAAATTTTAACTACCTTCTAATTCCCCACTTTTCAATCGACTCTTAATGGCCCATGGCAATGGAGAAGGGTAAAAGCAGAGATCATCTATTACTTCAGATAAATAATTACTGTTATGCTTAGCTTTTTCTCTGCCACATACACTGGACAGTGACCTATGAGAGGCTAGAGCAGCTGTCAACATTCACATATTCTCCAGGTCTCTCAATTTTATCCATCTGTAAATTACACGAGGGCAAAGAAAAAGAGACAGAAAATAAGACAGGCCAATCAGTTCAATACAATCAGGACTTTTGCTATTTTCTAAATGTCTTCATTCTTGAGATAGGCTCCAACAGCAAAAAACTAATCTTCTGAAGTTTAAAAAAAATAAAACCTACTACAAATGTACCCATTTGAGAATACGAGCCTGGATCTCAGACAGAAGCCTTTGCCTGAACTTTAAGAGAAATGGAATCTCCTTGTTTTACTGGTTTAACCAAAAGGGAACATTTAGATGTCTGAAAGTCCAGCTGTGGTCTGTTTCCATTTCACACATCTTCCGTCAGATTATATTCTCTAGAAAGTGTCCACATCTAACACTGTAGGGTCACATCACATAGTGGTTTAGGAACGAACCCTCTAGTATTAGATTGCCGATTCTGCTCTTGGATTCACATCCTGACTCTGCCACTTTTTACTGGGTGACCTGAGGCAAGTTTATTTAAACTCTATGTTCTTCTTCATTTACACAATGAGGAGGATGAAGTGATAGGGTCGAAGATAGATTTTTTTTTTAAAAGTGCCCAATGCATCATAATCCAGTTAATGTCAGCCATTATTATTCTTAACCTGAATATGTATCAAATATATATTTAACACATTAAATATATGTAGCCCTTAATAACTATTACTGGCTCCTTCTATCTATAAAGATTACTTTATGGGTAACAACTAGTATCCTACAACAAACCCAGCTATTATTCGGTCACTTTCCTTTCCTTCTTTGCCGCATTTTTACCTGAACAGGTTAGAGCCATCAAAACCCAACCATAGATAACAGTCTCCACACCCAACTGCCATTCAGGTAAAGACACAAGTTGGTCCAAGAATCTAACAGGATGATGAAACCAATTAACTTCTTACCTCTCACCTCGCCATCCTTCACCACCATCAAAAATGCAAATCACTCTGGCTGGTTCTCCTGGAATTTCAGCCCTGTTCCATCTGTATTTTTCCACTTCTAACTCACTCTTGCCTTATTTTCCTCTGTGCTGCCTGGACACAGAATGACTCCATGTACTTGACTAGCTCTCCCACCACTTTCTGGTTTATGTGAAGGCCTGCAGGTCTGTCCCAGGCCACATCTCTCTCAGGCCCATCAAGCAGACATCAGGTGGTCTCCAGGCGAGAAGGAATGAAAGATGTAGTCGGTGTCCAGCTGCCGTCTTCAATCTGATACTTTGATCCACATGCACAAGGCTGTCCTCTGAGTGGACTCTCCTCCTCTGATGTCGTCATGCCCTTCTTGCCCCCTACTAACCCACTAGGTACGTGCTCCTAGGTATCACTCCTGCTGCCATCCCAGAAGGTTTAGGCATCTTTGTAGATGACCGGTCCCATTCTCGGCTTACATCTCTTCATCTCTCAGTACATAGCTTTCAGCTCCATTCCTCCTCAGCAACCCAGTCCTGGGACCACACCCTGCATTTGCTTTCATTCTGAAAACTTTAACTCCAAGAGATCATTCTCTCTGACCATACTTTCTCATTATACAGCTCTCTCCTGTTCTGCTCTCTTTCTTCTTTTACCAGCAGGAGTCAGAGCTCTCAGGTCCCCTTGCCTTTGTCCCTTTATGCCTCCTGGCTAGACGGAATGATATCACTCTCACCACTCGAATCTTCAGTCTACTTATCTTCCTAAATCATCTGCTTTGCGATGGATCAACACAATGATCTGCTAGAATGCTCTGCTCCTCTCCGGAACAATCCATCGCTCGCTGTCCTGTACCTTCTGCGACATCCAGCCTCCCGTGGATCTGCCTCACAGACTGCCATCATCCCTTCCTGGCTACTTCAAAACCCAACCCGACACCCACATTTCCCTTATTTCATAAATGTCTCAGAGGTCATGAAGGTCATCGGACATGAACCCCCCTAATTTCCTGCCTCTCTCTGTCTTGTGCCCATCTTTCCTGCTGGCCCTGTGTTTCAGAGAAAGGGCAGAGCCTTCTTCTCCAGGTTAGTCTATCTGTACACAAGCTCTGTATCTCACGACCTCCCATCTTCTCTGAGACTTCTCTGTACCGGCTATCCCTTCTCTCTTTAAGACTTTTAAACTCTGTGCTTGCACTAGCTCTTCTTGCTCAGATTAAAAACATGAGCTCACAGATCTCAGAATCACCACTGGTTTCTGCCACCTCTGTCATTCCTCCTTCCAGTCAAATTTCTGGGAAGACCAGTCCACATTTATGGCCCCTAACTTCCTCCCTCGTCTTCTCCACAGCTCTGGCCCAAGGGCAGCCCCTGGGTTGGGTTTCACACCCCACCCCCTTCATCTGACACCAGGTCAGTCCTTAACTATTTTGTGAAATTTTTTTCTCACGGTTTCTGTAATATATTACTGTCTCCTAAGAAAGGCATTTTTACATAAATAACCTGAATTTTTCCTCATAGCAAACATAGAGAAATTGCCTACGGTGGCCCAGCCTGCTGTTAGAAGCACCACATTAGATCCAAGGCTGGGTTCTCAGTCCAGGGGCTCTGTGTGTCCAGCCCGCCTGTTACACATGAAGGATCAGAAGTGGAAACACTAAGTTGTATCTAATCTGATTCACAAATATTTATTATCAATTCCAAAGATGAAATTAACTTGCTCTGTTCCCCTCTATATATGCTATTTCTTCATTTTTATTCTTATTCTTTAATATTGAAATATTGCCTCCTACTGCCTCAACTTCTCCAATTTCATTCTCTGTTAACTTTTTCAGGTTATGAAAGTGGTCTTTAAAAATTAGGCTAAGGGCTGGGGATTTAGCTCAGTGAGTAGAGTGCTTGCCTTGCAAGCACAAGGGCCTGAGTTCGATCCCCAGCACCACAAAAAAAAAAAAAAATTAGGCTAAAGATTATCAAATGTACAATTAAAAACATTCACATCAATACTTTGAGCCCACTCTATTTATTTAATGCGATTATAAAATAGAAGGAAGGTAGGGCCACACCCATGAAAAAGACATGAAATAAATAGAAGAGGATTTGCTTTTAAATTCTATAACATGTGCCATATTTCCTAAACTCTGGTATTAAAATGTTAAAGAGGCTAAAACCAGATGGCTATTTTCACATACCAATAAAGAAACACCTTATAGCTATAGATAAAACTGTATAATTAGTAACATTCTCAACATAAATGCTACAAAGAGCATATCTAAAAGGACCCAGTGCCACCTTTTCTTGAAAAATTAGCTAAAGACTACTGGGCTAACATTACTGTTCTAATCCAAGGTCATTCGAGAGGTAGCTGCCAACATACAAAGATGGAACTCTGGTTTTTACTCTTGAGTGCTAATATTAAATTTCTGTGTCTACAAACAATTACTTGACCTCTCTGGTTCTTCTCTTATGTAAGATTGCAGGGCAGAGATATAAGGATAAAATTTACAGGGTATCTTTCATCTCTAAATCTTTTACCACATCACGTAGATGATAAGACAAAGTTTAAAAGAGTCACTTTAAGAATGGGATGAAATTTTTACCTTTGTAAGCATATGGTCTATTTTGGTACATTTGACTAAATTTACATAATACCCTTTGCCCGCCCCCACACGCAAATGTAAATTTCACATTGGTTAAATCTTCCATGGTCTTTGATGGTCTTTTTTAAATCAGTGTTTTCTGTAAGGCATTTTAAATCTCTTTGAGTGAAAACTATTAACAACAAAGAGCTAAAGTCATCCCCTACACGATTATATTATTGATTTTTCTTAATTTTACATTAAGCCAGTCCAAAATCATGATCTGAAATCCTTTTTCATGAATACAATGAACTCTGACTTCAGGAGATATTTTCTAAATCATTTCTTCAAAGACCCTGAATGCACTCTGAAGCAAATTTCTAATAAATAAGTGAACCATCTTCTTCTAACAAATAAGGCTGATTTAGTTGTCTATCTTTAAATTATCAGTGATCTCTGCATACGTGTATAATTTTGCCTCTAAGTAATAAAAGTGAGAGAGAACTAAAAAGTATTTTACAAAGTGACTTTGAAATAAGCATTTCTAAGCAATTCAATAATCATAGCACAAAATTTACCTGTACGAACAAGGCAATGATGGCGATGCCATGTGGCTTTCCCACAGCCTCATCAATGCTGCCAAACAGAGTAGAGTTCCAGTGGATCAGGTGGAGCTGGTGGGAACAACACACAGATCACATGACTTAATGTCCTGCTCTTCCACAAGACAAAGATGTGTCGCGGTCTCTTCTCAATCTATATGGTTCATATGTAACAAAATGATTACAAGCAGATAAACTACTGCCTTAATAGGAGTTCTCTGTAGGAATCCCTTGCTTATTTCTTAAAAAACACAATGGATCCCTGCCTCTTGAGTTCAGATATGAGGACTCACAGATCTCATATTGATTTAGCTGTTTTTCATTAAATGCCATCCCCTCCGGATCTCGGTGGAACCATACACAACCAGGTCTGGACACAAACACTACAACTCACCACCAAAGGACTAGTGCCTGCATAAACAGATTCCACATCACTTGTTATGTCCATCGGGGAATGTACAAAGCCAGTCTCAAAGCCTATTAAATTATTTCAACTGTCTAAGAATATCTGCAGGTAACATACCATTTTAAAATGCTCCATTTTTAAAGCCAGGGAAAATAATGAATGCTGAGGTTAATCTCTAAAACAAAGCCATTTCCTGCACTATAGATAAAGTTTATCAGTGAAGAAGTGACAAACAATGCTCAGCAGAGTCCCTCACTCCTAGTCTCATAAAGTTCTGCAGCTTTCAAGTTTATCTAGAATATGCACTTGCTTCTGATAAATACAAAAGCCAAAGTCAGTTCCTTCATTAAGAATCAAATGGCTGCTGAGGTTCTTGGTATGGCAGTGACTGGTTAAAACTTTCTGCCTACAATGCTACCTTTCTGATTACAGCTTTCAATCAAGTTAAAATTCTTACCACCTTAGAACACTCCCCCACTTAAAAAATTACTTTCTAACCCAAAAGAACAGATAAAATTCAATCACTGGGTATTTTAGGATCTACACTAATTTTTTTTTAATTATTACTAGATTGCTAAAAACTTGTTTTCCCACTGAATCCACCGAAGTAGAATTTCAGATTATAAAACTGACCACTAGAGGGAGGTAACAAAGTCAAGAATATAAACTAACCTCAGAAAAGAATGTATCCAAGGACAGGCTGCACACTACTCCAGGGTACTACTGTATCTAGCCCACAAATTTTGACTATCAAAGCACCGCCTTTAAGAAAACAATGTTCTATAATCTCTCGATTAATAATCATAATAATAGTCTTATTATTATCAGGCCTTCTCTGGCCACAGCAATATCACAGAAATCCTGGTGGTACAGATAAAAACTGACTGCTTTTGTTAAATCAACAAAGAAGGTCAAGGCCCAAAGTTGACTATATTTTTATCCAAAAAATTACAAAAGTCAAACTTACATTTTTCTTACTTCTCACAGAAACATTATGAGTCATTTTTTCTGAAATTAAAAATTAACAAAAAAAGCACAGCTTTTTTCCCCACTCCTTGCAGTTCTACATTGTTTGCAACTCGTCTTCAAAAACTGCTTCATACATTTTTGTGTGTTTTTAAAAACCTGAAGGCCACAACTCCTTACATGTGTGCTGCGCATGATGACATATGCATAATTCAAAGAGTACAGTATAAAAAGGAGGAAGAAAACATAACTTTATGTTAGAGAAACCTGAAGCACATTGTCTGATTAAGGTCAACACAAAAGTAATTAGTCAGGTTGATAGGAGGTAGCCTTGATATGTAATTTAAAAGGCACTATATTTCGGGGATCCTCTTACTAACCCATAAACACCATGTAATCTTGAAAAAAATTGACAAATCTCAATGAGGGGCAGTCTACATAATACCTGGCCCACTACTCTTCAAAACAGACAAGGTCATCAAGAACAAGAAAAGCCTGAAAAAATGTCACAGATAATAAGCACTAAGAAAACAGGGGCACTAATTGTAATATGATGTCATGAATGAGACCCTGAAACATAAGAAGGACATTAGATAAAAATTAAGGTTATATTAATAAACTATAGCTTGAATAATGTATCAATATTGGCCCAATAATTATAACAAATGTACCTTGTTAATTCAAGATATTAATAGGAAAAATTGGGTATGGAATCTCTGGAAATTTTCAGTACTGTCTTCGCAATTTTTCTGTGAATTTAAAATTGCCCTACAAATAGTTAATTTTTAAAAAGAAGAGAAAGAAAAAACTAAAAGAAATGCCAGCACTTCAGCCAATCCACAGTAAAAGCGATGACAGAAAATCTCTGTGGCCCCCACATGTCTACCACAATAACTCAAAACCAAAGCAGCAAGAGAACCTCTACTACATGCTGTTCCTGCCATCGGGACTCTGATAATCACCAGGGACTTCGCAGGTCCAGGAAGAGGAGATCCTCCCTCGCAGGTCCAGGAAGGGGAGATCCTCCCTCACAGTCAACAAGTGATCCGTACTTTAAAATGAAGCTCTACCCCAGCATTAAAAACTCTCTTCTCTTGAAGATGCTCAAACAAAACCTCTAGAAAATGGTAATACAAGCACCAGGCAAATTTCCAACCCATTCTGGAAACTGGCCAGCCTGTCAGCTGTCACCTAGTAGTAACCCAGACACCTGATCCGCAGGCACAACACAGTCAGCATTTCTGTTGCTTCTCAGCTTTAGCTCCATCTGCTCTCCAAGACCTTCCCTGTTCCATCTGGGTTAATTTTCAAGGTCTGCCACAATATGCGTCACAGACTGTGTGAATTAGACAACAGAATTTATTTTCTGGTTGGAGGCTAGAAGTCTTAGACCGAGGTGTCAGTGGGGTTAGTTTCACCAGAGGCCTCTTTCTTTAGATTGCAGATGGCCATTCTCCTTGTGTCTTCACATGGTCTCCCTTTCTTAGGAGAACTCCAGTGATACAGGACTCGGGTCTGCCCATATGAACCCTTTTCAATATAATTACCTCTAAAAAGGTGTTGTCTCCAAATTTACTTGTATTCTGATATACTAGAGTTTAGGACTTCAACGTGAATTTGTAGGGGACACAATCCAGGTCACATGCAACTTTACTTTTATTTTATCTATTTATATTTTGTGTTGCTGGGGACTAAACCCAGGGCCCTGCCTACACTAGGGAAGGGCTCTACTTCTAAGCAGCACGTCCAGCCTCACGGTTCAAATCATAACACTACATATCTACAGGGATCCAGCTTAACCGGCTGCAGCCATTTCGAGTTGTAGCTGCCACGACTTCCCCTGAGTAACCGCAGGCTGTTTCCCCCACATAGTTTGCCAGAATACTATAAGTAAACAAAACCATTGCGGTGGTGTATGGAGCCTCATGACTCAACCCTAGCACTGTCTGCACCACGGATGTGCCTAGCACCCTTGATATTAGATTAAGGTAAACCAGGCACGTTTTAGGTCAAGGGTGTCACTTTTGTCCTGACCCTTCCTCTGACCAAAGTCACAGGATCCATCAGTCTTTTTGCCACCCTTGATATGATTCTACCTCCAATTGAAGGTATACTCTGTATAATCCTGGATCTGTCTCCCTCTTTCTTGAGTCTCAAGTCTCTCCCTCCCATAGCAGTCATGTTTTTTTACCAGATTTTCCCAGCATATCACCTTTTCTTATCTCCCAATCACAGGAAAGTTTGTTTGGATCTCAAAATAGTTTATGCAAACCCACTTCTCTTCTCCCATAGCCTCTTCTTTATACCTATAATTTTATCACGGTTTGCCTTATGTTAATACTATTTTCGTTCCATAAAACAGCCATAGAGGTAGGAAAATTATCAGCACACCTGAAGGACTAAGTCTATGAGTATCTAGAGGGTATTTAAGTCTGGCAATGCCAAGACATGAGGCTGCAAAAGTGGATGAGGTCAAACTGTACAGAACTTTAAATTCTGTCGTAACTCTACTTTGGAAAACACAAAAGCAATGTACTATTGCAATGCATACAGTTACCTGCACTACCCAGAGCCAAACAAACTACCCTATAACAGCCTTTTTTCTTCAAAGATCCTTTTGACAATATGGGGTATGAACTGGAAGCTGGAATATAAGCTAGGCAGTCACCACGGAAGTTCCATATGACAAACTGTGATAGGGACATGTGATGACTAATTTAATGTATTGACTTGTATAGAATACAGAACTCAGTACTTTGGTCTAACATAAGCCTAGATGTTGCTGTGAAGGTATTTTTTGATGTGGTCAGCATTTAAATAATAGATTGAGTGAAACCAACTACCTCCACAATGTAAGTGAACTTTAACCAATCAGTTGGAAGCCTGAAGAGCAAAGATTGACAGCCTTCACAAGAGAAGTAATTCTGTCTCCACAGTCCAAGATAAAAATTCAACCTGAGCTCACAATCTTCATATTCAAATCACAGCATCAACTTTTGCATGAATTTCTAGCCTTCAGCATGCATTGTAGATTCTGGACTTGCCAGGTCTCACAATTTCATGAACCAGTTCTTCAACATAAAGCCCAGTCTTTTCCCACTCTCTCTCTTCATTTCTCTTTCCATCTCCCTGTCCCTCACCCTGCTTTTTCTGGGAGAATTCTGACCTAAGAGAGGTTGTGCAAACAAAACAGTACGGAGACCGATGGAAGTTTAAATCAGAAGAAGACTAGTAGTGACGGGAATAAAAAGAAAGGACCCTAACAAAGTGACAACATTTGGGACATATTCTTTCTACGTTTCACAAAATACAGCATACATTAGTTCCCTGCTATTAATGGATTCACTTTCCATAGTTGAAGTTATTTCCAGTCAAAATACTGAATGGATAATTACAGAAATAAATAATTTATAAATGGTAAATAATTTTATCATTGTACATTGTTATAACTATTCTGTTTTATTATTTAAAATGGTTGTAAATCTCTTACTGTGCCTAATTTATAAAGTGAAGTGTGTATGTATAGGAAAAAGCATAGTGCATATAGGATTTGGTATTATCCACGCTTTCGAGCATCTACAGGAGGTCTTGGAAAGCAGCCTCTCTGACAAGGAGAACCACCATGTACATTGTTATGCATGAGCGTAATTTATCTGAAGTATACACATTAAGGATATCTTCTCTGAAGTTTGTTTTAACGTATGTTGTTAAAGATTCTTGGAGACAAATATGTTGAAATAAAAAAGCATACAATACTAGGGGTATAGTTTGGAAAACAATGAAGCGAGCCGCTGAGTGCAAAAAGGTGAAGTAGTCTCTCCCAGTCGTCTTTCAGACTGGCTCAGGACAAGTCCAGGCAGAGGCTGTTCTCAGCAGAGGGGCCTCAGAAGACTCGCTTCGAAGCCTGACAGTACAGACTTGCTGTGGGGCGTGTCTCTTCTATGGTAAGTGCAGAACACAAAGGCTGCACCTCAACAGACCACTTCTTAGAAGCAGAGCTATATCTTATAAACCTGGCTTCTTCATGCCTTTCTCTACCTTCCCACAGTAGTCTCTTTATTTCTATATTGTGGTCACATTTTGCTGTCATTAGATTACTTGTCTTATAGCCATCAAAGGCAAAGAAGCAGGAGGATGAAGCTGGAGGATGAAGAGGAGCTTGCTCTTAGTCCTCATCATGAAGACTAAGCACATGAATGCTGCTTGCTATTGCTAAGGAGTCCACAGGCTGGCTGGTACAGCTGTATGTGCTGCCTAGACTCGTTCCCTCAGTTCACTGTGCATGGCCATCTAACTCTTAAAGAGGCCCCCAGGCAGGACTCAGCCTCACCAAGGCCATCAGGAGCCTGAACCTTCTTAATCTTGTAAACACATCAGTACAGCAGGTGGTAGAGAGGCTGTCTTAGCAGTTCAAACCCAAACTCCTACTACAGCCACCAAGAATGGTGACTGAAAACAGGCAGATAAGAACTCCTCAACTTGGGCAATCAGGAGTCTCCACCCTCCGAGCTTCAGCAGTTCTCCCTCAAAAGGCACAAGGTTTTGGTTTCCCCCTAACATGGCCATGTCAGAATAGAATGAAGTGGTTTTCCCTCTCTCACAATCAAAGTTAGTCTTTCCTTACTCCTTCCCGCTCTTCTCTCCACTCTCTCAACCCCCATCCACCAAGGCCCAGAAGGCCTCAATAGGAGCCCTGTGTCACAAAGAAGCAAGTCTTACTTGGGCAACATGATGACCGTCATCATTACTGAAAACTCAGACCACAGGGTATCAACTGTAAAGCAACCCTTTATAGTTTCAGAGAAGATCTTTGGCTGAGATTTTGCCACAGAGCTCACAAATTCAAATTTCCTGCAGCTGATTACACAGCTTTACCATTAGTACCTGGACAACGTGCATCTTAATACCCTTAACTCACAGCAATCGATACTTTGTCCAAAGTTATGAAACTGTGACAACCCACAGCCTATAGTCATTTATTTGTCAGCGAGGAAAATAAGTTGGAAGATTTCGTGGCAGCTTAACAGAAAGCTATCCTCAAGATAAACGAGGTTTATTATTAACATAAATAACATGACAGCACTGAAGTACAAAAGAATGAATCATGAGGAAGGGAAAAAGTAGTAAAAACTGAAAAGGCCATTATGACTCCTAAATTTCTTTCCCCGGCCCTATGCACTCATTCGAGTTTGTAAAGTCTCCTATCTGCAAATGCTTAGTGACATTTCTTTCCAAATGTCTTCTTGTCACCTCAAGCTAAGTACCTCTAGAACTGACATTAATCCCCTTCGAAGGTGCCCTCTCGCTGACTCTTAATGGAATCCCCAGTTTTCCTGGTTTGAGGCCGTGCACCTTTTATCTCCAACTCACCAAGGCCTTTCCTGCTCCCTCGTCATCCATATTACAAGGCCCAATTCAACTCTCTTGAGCCCATCTTTCACCACATTTCCTTTGTTCAAAGATCTCTCATTTTCTTTATTTCTTAACCATATCAGGCTGTCATTTCTCTATCTCCATCCTTCCCTATCTAAATTTGCCCCAAATGCTCAATAAAGTGACCCTAAAGCCTTGCAACAGCCTCCCCATTCCATTTATGTCCCACTCCCCTACGATGCCTTTCCCCGTGCTATCCCAACACGTATGCAAACCCTACCTATAATCTGAGGCTGTAACAGGCATCTGTTGGAAAGGCAGACAGACTGGAGATGAAGACTAAAGAGTGAGGATGAGTTATAAGGGATGGGAGTGGTGAAGGAAGGTGGAGATAGAGATGTTAAGTTTCAGCCAATAAATATAAAGGAAAAGGAAGAGGGGAAAAGGGACAACTGCGATTTCCAACAAAATCACATCAAAAGTAAAATGAGTTGAGCTTTAGATAAGAGTTTAAACCTATACCAGAACTGCCAAACTGAGGTCCCATTTGTAAGAGATGCAGAACTAGATCTGCTCTGAGAAGAAGGAGCTGGAGGTGAAGGTCACAGATAACCCTAGAGAGAGGTGGCCTGACAGCATCAATCCACCTTGCACCATGATTTGAGAGATGCTGAGACAGGGCTGAAGACTAGAATGAAGAGCCAGGTAATATCAACTATGCAGGAGGAAACTCAGAACATTCCAGAATGCTGTTAGGACAGTGAGAAGGCTTTCTAGCAGAAAACGTGGTCATCAATAGTGTGAAGGCCAGATAGAAACCAAGCTGCAGCGGCTGTGGAGAAGCAAAGGAAAACGAGAACAGAAAAAGACTTTGCATGACACTACTTCTACGATTACAGAGAAGGCAGTTTCAATGCAAGGAAAGGCACAAAGGCAGCATGTGAAGGCATCTGGGATAAAAGTGGGACAAGGCCACCCGTCCTAGAAGGTGGTGAGATTCTAAAAAACCAGAAATCAAAAAGTAGCTCAAGTGAGTACTAAGTGACTTAAAAAAAAAAAGAAGAAGAAGATAATCAGTATGCTTGAGTTTAAGCGAAGTTCTCCTTTGACTTTTCAATACTCTCCATCTATTCTCTTAGTGGTCCAATGTAAAACCTAAAAATATCACAGGCTGCTATCAATTTTGATAAATCATAGTAAGCATTTTAGGCAACCTATAAACTCAGATTTAACGGAAACTATCAACCACTTTTCTCCCAACCTGTAATCATTAGTCTCCTTGGAGCTAAGCCACTAAATAGACAGGGTTCGCAAAGGAAAGGAGTCATCAAGACCAGGTCCTGTTTCCGTGTCCTGATTTTGCTGAATTGATTTCTCAGTCCCAAGGAAATTCACCTCGTGAGAGTGGCAGCTGGTCTCCAATAGACTTTAGGTTTTAGAAGCCAAGTACCTCACTCAGCCATGCTCCACTGTGCCCAAAATACGCATTCTCAAATCCCTTGACAAGAACTATGAAGTTACTGGGGTTTTATTTTCGTTTCTTTATGGCATTGGAGATTGAACCCAGGGCCCCATACACGGTAGGTATGTAGAGCTATTAATTTTTTTTAAAGAAACAAAAATAGTC
The DNA here is from genome assembly GCA_004026905.1 of Hystrix cristata. Taxonomy (NCBI): domain Eukaryota; kingdom Metazoa; phylum Chordata; class Mammalia; order Rodentia; family Hystricidae; genus Hystrix; species Hystrix cristata. Next base: position 20,985 of record PVJO010020705.1, read on the forward strand.
TCAACTATCCTTATGATATTGGAGATTGAGTGAAAGAAGATAGTAAGCATTTGAATAAAAAAATAAATCAGAAGTGAAATGTATTGAGTAATAAATTGAAGCATTAAATAACTGGAAGATAGCTAACAAAGCAAGCTGCACTTCTCTCTGGATTCACACTTAATTATATGAAGCAGCCCATTCATCTGCAGATAAACCGAGATTTAGTGTATATTATCTTCAGGTGCTGCTGCACTTTAAGATGTCATTGTTAATATATTATGCAGCTGTTATTTAGCGAAGGACATTCAAGGTGTAGACAGATATAATGGTGACAAAGGGCTATAAAGCATGGAATGGAAAATGAATTATTTGAAATTCTATCTCTAGTTGTCACTTACTTGTTATGTTTGCCTGAACTTAATTATGTATCATCTTATATAGGTAAAAGAGAAACAGGAGAATGTGTTAGTGTGATTCAAAACAATTTTATCCATTAATACGCTCATTCCAAAAGATATCTGCAGTGTCCTTAGAGTTCAGAATCTTCAATTTAAAAGCCACTGGTTCTGTGTGATTTATAAAAAGATTTTCTTTGAAAACAGAATGATTTCTTCCTTGAATGCTGATTAATTTCCTTTTGTTTACTTTAATATCGCTGCCTTCGTAGGGACAGGTCACGCTAGGACTAGGGGGCTCATCTCTCCCAAAAGGCTCCATTTACGAAATTCATTTGGAAAGATGGAAGGGAGGGGAGGGGAAGAAGGGGGAAAACCAAGATACATCATGTACAGGTACAAAATAACCATGTTGGTTATGATCATTATGTATACAATGTACCAATACATGTTCTTGGTAAAAATTTAAAAATTTTTTTTTTAAAAAGCCTTGTTGGCGCAGTCATGTGGATCAAGGAAAGGAAAGGCTGCATCGTTTTCAAATAATTTATATTTAATATAAAATCAGAAACAAAACTGAATCTTCAACACTAGTTTCTTGGTTTTCCAAAAAATACCCTCTTTCCCTTAAAAAACAATCTGAGTAGCAGGTTATGGCTACAATTAAATTGATATAACTTAATCTCTTTATATTTTATTGTTTTATAAAATAAAGAAGGCAAAGTACAGAGGCCATTCAAGGATCTTGGTGCTATAGAATATAAGTCATTTATAGGTTGGATCTGTTCGCATCATACAGTGAATTGGTGAATGTCTGCAATCCCTGCTCCTTGCACCTGGATGAGAGCTACAATGCCAGATCTGAAACAATGGCAGCACTCCGCTAACCCTTCGAGGGGCGCCAGCAGCAGCAGGGGTTTTAGTGTTCACGGCCTGCCACATCAGACATACGTAGACCTCAAATCTTTTCATGAAAGGATCCAAGGTGAACACAAATAAATGTGAACTATAAATCCCAGTGGAAGAAAAACATGAGTGAAAAGGGTTAGTGTATAATACAAATGATAGAAGATGTTGTGGGTATTCGTGTTGATTTAATGAGCACTGAGGTTACATTCTCTGTCAGGCACTGTTCTTTACAAATATTACTTCATTTGATCCTCATTAACATCTTTAAAATGGTAGATTCAATGACCATCATTACTGTGGTTTGTCCTCTCTGAAAATCATGTTGAAATTTGATTGCCATTGTACTGGTGGTTCGGAAATAGGGCCTTTTGCTCTCCCAAGACTGGATTAGTAGCTATAATAGGGGCTTATAATAAATCAAGGCCACCCTGGTGTTTTGCTTCCTCACACATCTCCTCACCATTCTAATTTCTGCCACATTATAGCACAGCACACAGCACTTAGTAGATGCCAAACAGATGCAAGTGCCATCCAGACCTCCTGGCATCCAGAATTATGAGCTTAATAAACCTCTTTTCTTTGAAAATTACCTGTTAAAGCAACAGAAATACACTCCAACGATCATAAACACACCACTTCAAAAAGAAGGAAATGGAGGCACAAAAGATAAAGTAACCTTCCCAGGGTCACACAACAAACAAATGGCAGATCCAGAACTTGGAAAGAGGCAGAGTAGCTCTGCCCACTCATTGCCACCTTATTCCAAAGCAGGAGGGCAGAAGAAGACCGGGTCATGTGGAATTCCCATAGAGTGAATGTTCACACCAAATGTGACTCAATAACCTCTGTAGAGACAAGAAAAATCAGGAGAAGAAATGGAGAGGGTGCAACCCAAGAAACAGTAGTGATCCAGGAAGACTCTGCCAAACATCAACAGCATGTCAGAGGTAAGTGAACACTCTTGCTACTAGCCCCTGAAAAAGCTACCTGAGCTCTCAGAATCTCAGCCATAAAATAGACCATATTATCCACCAAGTAAGATTATTGCAAGGGCAAGAAAGTCTCCGGAAAGCACTGGACTATAAAGTGTAAGCGATGCTGGCTATTGCCAAGTCAGAGGGGAAAGAGGCAGGAAGTAACAACAAAAAGGTAGCCAGGGTTGCATCATTCAGAGCTCCATCCTTGAAAACAAAGGTATGTTCACTTATCTTCATTTGTGTGTTTTCTCATGATGCTATCTATGTATTTTCTTAAAATTTAAAGAAAACTAATGAAGTGTTCTACTATAGAAAGCCAGATCACCTCCATGAGAGTCACAACCTCAAATGCTCCTAGAATGCAGGAACTATAAGAGGCATGAAAACTGTGAATGGAGCCACCTCCACGTACGTCAGTTCCAAAATTTACCAACCACAGTGCCAGCTAGAATCACCACTAAATCCAACCTCAAAAGCCCAAAGTCAGACTCCTGACCACCAATGATATTCTGACACCAAAGTCACTCACATCTCAGATTAAATAACACCATGAGAAGGACGTCTCTGCTCCCCGCAGAACCTCTGTTGTCCTTTCCTCCCAAACACTCCCCTCGCTCTGCTCCACTCTTCCACTCCCCGAGTAAGAGTTTTGGTCCATCAGTTTTGGTCTTTTCTGAGCCTCTGACCTGACATCTCCTTCTCTATGAGCTCCTTCTCAGCACCAATTAAATATCATAAATTTTTCTCATTTTTAGAAAAGAAATATTTCTGTGACTTAACATACCCTCCTACTGTTTTCTCTTCACAGATAGCACTTTCAACCACATCACCACTTCCTCACTGCTCATTTCCTCCAGGATCCCCTGCAATCGCCTCTCATTTCCATGGTCTTGGTGAAACTGCTCACCAAGGTCACCAGGGACCTTTTCCCTGCTAAACCACATGGTTCTGGCATTGAACCATGCAGCACCTTCTATCCCCGCCCCTGCTTTTCACATCACCCTTTCCTGTGGGCTCCAGGACATCCACTCTGGTCTCCTCCCTGTTGGGTTCTTCTATTGATTCCCTTCTCCTGAACCCCTTCAAATGGTGGTTCTGTCCGGGTTCCATCCTCCAACTTCTTTTCTTCCTTTCTCCCTGAGCATATTCCTGTTGGGTGATCTTATCCATTCCCACATCTTCAATTGTCACCTAGATGCCCAAGATTCCAAAACCAAAACTTTTAACTAAAAACCTGCCTGAGGTCAGATTCTTTTACTAAACTGCCTATTGAAGAATCTCTGGTGGGATATTTTCAAATTAGCACTGCACAACTGATATCCTTCCATGCACCTTCCCCTTCACCTTCCAGGTCCAAAAACAGAATCCAAATCAGGAATATTTTCCATCACCTTTTTCTCTTACAAAAAAACAAAGGGTTATGTCACCCATTACTATATCCATAAAAATCTTCCAAATTCATCCACTTTACATATTCCCATCAGTAATTCCTTAGTTTAGATATCTGTAACCTAGACTTACTGCCTAGTCTCTCAGCCAGTCTCCATGACTCCAAAGGTGACTCAAGTTCATTCTCTGTCTTACATTTATACAGTTTAAATTTGCTCATCAGACTCCTGACTGTCTGAAGCATACAGTCTAAACTCATCACACACACAAAATTTTAAAAAACTAAAAAAATCTTCCTACGGTCTTTAAGTGGCAAACTTGGTTGACTTTATATTAACTTTTTCAGGTTTGCTGACAATAACAATTATAATAAAAGCTCTTTTAGTAACAAAAGGCATATAAAGTAATTTTAATTGGATTTAAAAATCCAACATTATTTCATTTCTCTATGAAATACCACTATCAGTTTTTACACTGCAAGTTCGTACACCTCATATATTGCCTAATGTGAACAATATTTTTAAACCCATTTATAATAGTCAAAATAGTACAATTTACAATAAAATGCATTGATCTGAAAATGTTGAAAAAAGAAAACATTTCAATTCTCTTGGCACCTGAAAACTACTTGTGTGTTAACACGGCATACTCAGAGGCTTTCACTTTTTGGACTGCAATTATCCAGAGCAAAAATTAGAATAATTTTATTTGAAATACAAGAAGGCATAAACTATAGAGAAAAGAGAATGATACTTAGAGTCTAAGTCTCAGCCCTTCCTGGGTAACCTTGGGCAACTTACTTAATACATCTTGACCTGATTATAGGGCTGAATAGTAGACATAACGATATCTACCTGCAAGGGATTAAATAAAATATGGCATGTGGCTGGCACACAGATGGTCTTCCTAAGCATTAATGTTGTTCCCATCATTCCCTGAAGATTGCAGTAAAATGATCTTTCATTAATTAAACTCATGGCCATAAAATAATGCAAGAGTTACAAAACTTTCTACAAAAACACCAACCCTCTGTATCTTCAAAATATTATGAGAGGAGTGAACTTTGACAATCTACACAAATAAATGTATACAGAGCAATGTATGTGACAGGATTTGATTTAAAACATTCTCCTAGAATGGAAGAATTGTTCTTTCTCTACAACTACATGAAACAGAGGAAGTCTGTCTTAAAGTGAAAGAGAAAAGGCTCTATAAAAATCTACACCTATGCTTTCCCACGAAGTACTTCCTTATTTATATAAGTTTTGTAAGTTCCTTTAAAATTATAACAAATTGATCTAACTCACTTGTTGCTCAACAGTTGTACAAAGAACCATTCTTCAGCAAACTCACTATAAACCACATCACAGAAACTTCTAATGCTAGTTAAAAGGGACTATGCTTCCCTGAGGTTTGGGGAAGACTCTCCTGCTCCTACAGCACTACAGGCAACCCAACGCTAATCAAATTATTTTAAAATACATTTAGGAAATTGGATTTTAACACACTGCTGACCCAAAACAAAGAGTCCCACTCCTTTTCAATGCTATGAGAAGCTAAAGTATCATTTTCCTTGATTAATGTAGAACTTGTACCAAAACAGTTTGGGTAAAACAAAAAGGTCAACCAGAAACAGGAAAGGCATCAGTGGGTGTGAACCAGAAAAAGCACAACAATCAAGATAGGAAATTTCACCTACATTCATGCGGCAATACACTGCAATTTCATACAGTTCATGCTGATCTAGGGAAGAAAACGTTTTAAAACAAGATAATTGTGTCTGGTACATAATCCAAAATGAATCATCAACAGTGAAAGTGTTTTAAATGTTCAGAGAGCAGATGTGGGAGCAGCAGTCAAGAGAAAAGGTCTGTGCCTGATCGTGCCAACCCCTGGGGCTGCTGCTGGGCCTGGCTGAAGTCTTGATCTCACTTCACTTCTGTAGACTCCCCTGGTCATGGTCATGGTCATCTAATAGTACACATGCTGCATTCGCTGATGCTTTCATCACCCAAATCATTCTCAAAAGTCTACATAAGTTTAAATAACAGAAACAAAATTACATTTGTATACCATATAATGACCTCTCCAATCAGCAAAGGGTGACATACATGAAAATGTCCTATCATCTAGTGACGTCATAGCCATAACATCACAACCTCATGCATTTGTGCTGGTATCAGCGTAACCAAACGCTCTGTGCTGCTAGTCATGTAAAAGTGTAGCACATACAATTTTGTACAGTACATTCTTGATAATAAACAGTGGTTGCTTATTTATGTATTTACTATACTATATAATTTCATTGTTAGAATATTTTACCAGTTTTTTTTAAATTTAATGTAAATCCCAGTGCATTGTTCCACCAGCAGCAGCCTCACACACCTCATGTTTACCTTGTCTCTTGACTTCGTGCAAAGGCCAGGTCCAGGGACTGACTGAGACCATCCAGGTCTGTGCAAGGACATTCTGTGATTATCACACAGTAACAATGTCTTAGTTACTTCTCTCGTTGCTGAGACAAAATATCTGACACCCAAAGTTAAAGGAGGAAAGGTTTATTGTAGTTTATAGAGGTTTCAGTTCATAGTTGGCTGGCTCCAAGGCCGGGTGGCACAGCAGAGGAGAAACAGTTCATGGCAGGTAGAAGGCAGAAGACAGCAAGGGAACAAGCAGTGAAGTAGGGAAGCAGCAAGCGACTAACAGCAAGCGACTAACAGCAAGCAACAGCATCAGCCCTCTTTCTTTCTCTTATATTCTATCCAGGGTGGGGCACCCTTAATCCTAGCATCACACTGTGAATCAATCCCAGCATCACATTCTTAATCCCAGCATCATACACTCTAGATCCAGCCACCTCTGAAAAGCCTCACCAATGACCACTTGAGGCTTTGGGGGGAACTCTAGATACAAGCCATAACAAACATAATGGCCTGCCAATGCATTTCTCAGAATGTGCCTCCAATATTAAGCAACACATGTCTACACTGCTTTCTAAAAGTTCTTTTTACAGATTGCATATTTGTTTCAGACAAATGAAACATATCAATGAGCAAAACTACATTTTGAAATGTATATATGCTCACTGGGGTGGGACTTATAGCAAAACAAAGATCCTCTTTACAGTAATATAACTCAAATGACTGTGCTATCTAAAATTATGATAGAGATATAGTTATTTTTATCTTTGCTTTTACATAATGGAGTATTTGGTAGTATTAAATAATATGGCATTAAGCCTTTAAAAAGAACGAAAGCTTAATAAAACATTATTTCTGTGAGAAAATGGTAACCACTGCACAGTGACCACTTCTGGGCATATTTTCAACAAGGCATGATGAGGAAGATAAAAGTGAAGACCACTAATCCTGCTCAAGCATAAATATTCAATTTATAACAGCAGGCTTAGGAAAATATAATGTTAGAAAAACACGGATTAAAATGAGAAAAATATAATTACTATAGAAAATACTGCTTAAGCATTTACTCTGTTTTGCTATTCTAAAACTAAAAGGTCAGATAGTCTTCAGAATAATTCCAGAAAACAAATCTAGTGGAGTTTAAAAAAAAAAACACACACACATTTTGCAGATATGTATTGTATTAGCTACTTTCCCATTGCTAGGACAAAATATACAAGCTCTGCAACTTAAAAGAGAGGTTTATTTTGGCACACAGTTTCAGAGATTTTAGTCCATGATCAGCTGGCTCCATGGCAGAAATGGCCTAGTAGAAGGGCAGAGGGGAGGAGAGCTGCTCATCACATAGCAGCCAAGCCAAAAGAAAACGAAGGCGCCTAGGACAATAATGCACCCTTCCAGGTCACACCTCCTGTGGACAACCTCTTCCAAATAGACTCCACCTCTAAGAGCACATTTAACTACTGAACTCATCAACGGATGAGTTCCAATGATGACCATAGCACCCCCATGAACCAATCACTTTCCAAACACATAAGACTTTAAGGTACATTTTAGATCTAAACCATAACACGTATTTAACTGCTTTAACTGGATGTTCATTCTCCCAGTACACACAGTTCACTTCTACCCAATCTCCATTCCCCATCTCTGCCCTGCATGCTAACAGGACCCCAATTACATTAATATATCAGGAGCACAAGCACTTACAGAATGCTAGACTCCTCCTCGGCCCCAAAGAGTGAATCCTGATAACCAAGACAATTACAACCTCCTTATGTCCCTTGAAATGACTGAGAAAACTGCAAATTTAGAGGTTCAAGCTAAAGACACTATAATTCCAGCACTATGGGAGGTTGAGGCAGAAGGATCACAAGTTCAGCTCCCCTCTAAGCAACATAGTGACTAAGAAGACTTGCCAAAATTAAAAATTAAAAATTAAAAAGTGAGGAGTGGAGGAGAAGGGCTAGCTCAGTGCAAAGGCCCTGGGTTCAATCTCAAGTACCACAAAAAAATAAAAAAATAAACAAAAGATAAACAAGGGGAATTCTACTCGAGGGTGAGGGAAAGATTTCTGGGGAAATGCTTCCTCATTCTTAAAAAGAAATTCATAAAACTGAAAGTGAAGTGAGTTGATGTAAGCACTTGATTATTCAGCAGTATGCACCAGAGGTGACTATGGCTGTCGTATAGCCTAGGTTCCAGTTGTAGATATACGTTGAACAAAAGGCCAGGACACCCAGACAAGCTCTGTTTTAGCAGGCCAAGCCAGAGTGAAATCTAAGTGTCTGTCAACAGCAGAATGCACATACTGTGGGAAATTCGCATACTAGAATACTACCCACAAAACATATGAAATAATATGCACCACAATGTAGATGAAACTCTTAACATAATGTTGAATGAAAAAAGGCCAGACACAAAATAGCACACATGTATGAGTCATTTTATATAAAATCCTAAAACTTCTCTATGATTCTAGAAGTTGAAGTTGTGGTTAACCTTGGAGCAGCCAGGGGTATTGGACCTATTTTGTCTGCTAACCTGAATGCTGGTTTCAGAAGTATGTTCACTTTGGAAAAATGCAATAAACTTTACACTTCTGATTTGGTCATTTTTTTGGTATTTTACCTATCTATAAAAATTCTGCTTTAAAAATGAAGGCAGTATCAAAACACAGCCAGTAACAAAAAAATGACAAGACTTTATCAAAATTTTAAAAATCATATTTCAAACAACAGCATCAAGAAAGTGAAAAGGTAACCCACAGAATGAGTGAAATATTTTCAAATCGTGTGTCTTACAAAGTACTTGTTTCCAAAATAAAGAATTCTTACAACTCAATAATAAGACAAATAACCCAATTTCCCTTTTCAGTGCTGAGGATTGAACCCAGGGCCTCCTACATGCTACATAAGCACTCTACCACTGAGCTACGTCTCTAGCCCAGTCCAATATTTTAAATGGATGAAAGATTTGAATAGAAGAATACATGAATGGCCAATAGATGTATAGAAGGATGTTTAGCATAATTAATCATTAGGGAAATGCAAATTATAACAATCATAACACTTCACCCCTACTAAAATAGCTATAATCAAAAAGACAATGCATTGGCTAAAATGTGGAGAAACTGGAATCCTTACATGCTGCTGATGGAATTGTAAAATGGCACAATGACATTGGAGAACAGATTAGTAATTTCTAAAACGTTAAGCATAGGGTTACCACATAACCCAGTAATCTACTACTGGCACAATCCACAATCCATATACCCAAGAGAAATTAAAACATGTCCACACAAAAACTTGTACACAACATTCACAGCTAAAATATTCCTAAGTGCCAAAAAGTAGAAAGAAACCAAATAGCCAATGATTGATGAATGAATCCACAACACATGGCACTCTACAACAGAATACTCCCCAATGATAGAAAGGATAAGAGTATTGATATGTGCTACTACATGGATGAATGAACCATAAAAACTTTACATTAAAACAATCTCACTGGAAGAAAGACAGTCTCTTTAACAAATGGTGCTGGAAAAACTGGCTTTCCACATGCCGAAGGTTGAAACTAGACCCATGTCTTTCCCCATGCACTAAGCTAAAATCAAAGTGGATCAAAGATCTAAATATTAAAACACAAACACTAACTCTATTGGAAGATAGAATAGGTCAAACTCTTGAAGACATAAGTAAGTGTAGGCAAAGACTTTATGAACAAATCCCCAGTTGCCCAGGAAATATCACAAAGAATCAGCAACTGGGACCTGATCTTGTTAAAAAGCTTTTGCACAGCAAAAGAAACTACCAACAAAGTGAAGAGACAACCCACAGAGTGGGAAAAAATTTTTGCCAGCTATTCCTCTGACAAAGAACTAACATCTCGAATATATAAAGAACTTAAAAAAATCAGACCCCCCAAATTTAAAGACTCAATCCAAAAGTGGGCAGCAGAAATGAATAGACACTTCTCAGATGAAGAAGTAGAAACAGCAGATAGACATATGAAAAAATGTTCAACATCACTGGTCATTCGAGAGATGCAAATCAAAACAACCCTGAGATTCTACCTCACTCCACAAACAATGGCTATTATCAACAAATCAGCCAATAACAAATGCTGGAGGGGCTGTGGAGAAAAAGGAACGCTTCGCCACTGTTGGTGGGAATGTAGACTGGTCCAACCACTGTGGAAATCAGTGTGGAGATTCCTCAGGGAACTAGGACTAGAGATTCCATTTGACCCAGCTATTCCACTTCTTGGTATCTTCCCAAAAGAATTAAAATCATTATACCGCAGGGATATATGCACACCCATGTTTATAGCAGCACAGTTTGTAATAGCTAAATCGTGGAAGCAGCCCAAATGCCCATCAACAGCAGAATGGA
>PVJO010020706.1:0-31459 GCA_004026905.1 Hystrix cristata
GAGACAGGGTCTCAATAAGTCACTCAGCTGCCCAGACAGGGCTCAAACTTTTGATCCTGCCTCAGCCTCCTGCCACCACACTTAGCAGGGACAGGCCCTTCTTTACGGGAACCTTATCAGTTGAGACAAGTCTTGGCACCCACAGCTTTGCCAACCACTAGGATTGCATGGCACAATGTTCCGCTTCTCTGGCCTTTGTCCTCTGCAGATGGCAGAGAAAGTTACCTACTTCCTTTTTATTTTAGCACACAGCCCTGCACTGCTACTGTGGCTCCCTAACAGGGCCCCAGACCCTATGACACAGCACCTCAGCTCCCCGCTTCCTCTCCCTCAGAGCAGCATTGGCCTGGAGGCCTGTGCCTGGCCACCAGGCCTGTCTTGGGGAGGGGAGCAGCATCCTGGGCCCTGAGCCCAGTTCTCTGAAGCCCGGTATCTGCTCCGCTCCTGCTGGAATCCAGGGAACAGTGGAAAATGTGCTCCCTCTGCACCTGATGGGCCGGCCCTGCTGTCCTGGGGCAGCTGTCCAGACATAGTCCAGTCACTTAGGGAGCTCCTCAACCCTCCTTTTGCTTCCTCCTCTCCCAATCCTAGCTCCTCACCTCCCCATGCCTCAGGTCATAGCTTGCTGCAAGAGCTAAGCTTGCCTGTGTCCCCTTCCTCAGAGCCCTACCTCCACTCTGGCTGAGCTAATCCAGCTGGGGCTGGCACTGGACTCTTCCTCTGTGCTGAGCTCTGTCTTGGGGGCTGGAGATGCACAGATGGAGGAAGCATTGGTACTACCTTCTGGAAGCTCAGAGCCTAGTGGAATCAGACATCAGCAGGGCATTGCAGTCCCCATGGTGGTCACTAGAATCAGAGTGTGCACCAGAGCTGGGGGACACTTAGGAGCGAAGGTGAGGCCCAGATGCATCAGGAAGGCTGTACCAAACAGGTAACATGTGACCCAAGTCTTGAAGGATGAGTAAGAGCTTGCAAGTGGAGAGCGTGGGAAGCAGTGGTAACACTACGCAGTGGTAACAGCTCTAGCCAGGATGTAAAAGTGGAGCATCCAGGGAGAAGAGAGTAACAGATGGAGCGGAGTAAAGATCCAGTAGATGATTCCAGGAAAAGATGTTCAGGGGCCAGAGCCTACAGGCCTCGAGTGATGTAAGCAAGCAGTAATGAGAGTTTCCAGGTTCTGGTGGGCGTTTCTGGACATCCTCTACCCCACAACTTCTACCTTCACACAAAAGAAAAGTCTCCTTGGAACCTGGGAGTGAGCATCCTTGCTAGGAAGTCTTCCAAGGGGACAACCTCAGCGGGCTCAGCAGGCGTGGCTACAGCACTTCCAACATTCACTTCACGAACCGGAGCATCTATGTGCTCAGTGCAAGCCAGCCGAGAGAGTGTCATGGAGTTGGTCAGGAGCTGTCCAAGAAAGCGAAGGCAAGGGCCCAGTGTGTCACAGAGTAGCTCGTCAAGGTCGTGAGAGAGCTTGCTATGGACACGTCATATCCAGTAACCATCACTTACGCAGAGCTTTGCATCCTGGAGAGAGACACACAAAGCTTGCCATGTTATGACTGTGGTCACAGCTGGCTTCCAGACACCAGGTCTCTGCCCAGGGCTGAGTGAATGGTGAACACCACTCTCCTTCCTGGTAAGGGGTGCACCCGGCTGGATGGGTCGCAGCTCACTTTCTGTCCTGGGAGTGCACCCCACTTATATTCACTGGGTTTGTGACCCCCTGAGCAGCAAGGGGGCCAATGCCCACCTCCTTGAGAGTGGTCCTCTCTTAGAGTGGGCACACACTCTGCTGCCCCCCACCATTCTGTGAAGCTTCCTTTGTTTCAACATCAAGAACCTGTTGTGTTCTTACCACATCTCCACTTGGGGTCAAGCCACCATCACTCACTGACACTGAGAGAGCACCCCAGATGGGAAGTGTCGCAAGTTCCCCTGAAGGAAGGCCTCACAACACAGCGGTTGAACGCCGGGGCTTTGGGACAAGTCTGACCCCATTCAAACCCCAGTTCCCCCACTCGCCAACCCTATGACCTTGGCCGAAGGCTTTGGTAGCTCTGCGTCTCATTTTCATCTGCAAAATGGGGACAAAGTCTAGGATCCAGGAACAGTGGGACAGTTCAGGTAGAGTCAGTGGTCCACAGGCTGGCACACAGTCAAAACCGAGAGTGCTCCAGTTATTACTTGCTGATGATGCCCTCCCAGAAGCAGGGAGCCCGGGACAGGAGGCTGACCCTGCTGTACACGAGGAGCTCTGCTCTGCCTGTTCATCTGCTTTCCAACCCTAAGCTTATCAGGGTGAATAGAACCTGCTCAGAGTAGCCTGTGGGTCAGATGAAATTATTCCCAAGATGTCACATCCCTGTCCCTTTTCAGGGAGGGGGTCCTGAGCATCCATGGTTACTTGATGGGATGTGGTACCCAGAGGTGGAGAATTCCTGAACCAAGCCTGTCTTGGTGGCTGTAGCCACAGCCTGGGTCGTGAGGAGTGATCATTAGCTGTCAGTGCCGGACCCAAACATCAAGACCACCAGGCTGGGTCGGTTTGCAGTGGACAGGCACTTGTGAGGTGACAGGTCTGATCCTGCTGGCCACAGACCATAGGTTTGTTTTTCCTGCAGGTAACAACCACAATGCCCAAACCAGGCCAAAGCCCTTTCCCTGATACAACTATTTCCTCCTCTGATCCCCTGATGTGGGTACCAGCAAGACTTTATTATCAAGATGAACACACAGAAGCCTGGAGGAGTAAAGCTATCTACCTTGTGCACCCTGCTGGGCAGCTACAGGGCCTCTGGGCCTTCTGACCCCTCTGCCTCCCCCATGCCTTCCTGGCATGTGCCTCCTGCAGTACATCTGACCTCAGAACACAGCTGTTGTCACCCCCCGCCCCGGGTCACCAGCGCCCTCCATAGTGGGCTGTCACTTTGAGTGAGGGAACTGAAGCTGAGCCGGTCACATCCCCCGCGCAGCCCCACCTAGCTGCCGGGGAGGAGGGTGTGGGGCTTCCCCTCTGAGGGAGGCAGGAAGTGGTGGGAGAGGCTTAGGAGCCCAAGAGGGGAAAACAACTCTAGGCAGCGAAGCAAAGGCTCTGTGCAGCCTCCCAGGCTGCCCCTGCTGCACATGCCACCCGCCCTGAGGACTGACCGCCTCTGCCTCTCTGCTTTCCACAGGCTTCTGGGACTCCTCACTGAACCCCCCACGAGGAGGTGGCAGCCCACCCGAGCCCCTGAAAGACCCAACTCCTGGGGGGCCCGTGGCCTCCAGCGTCCGGTCCACATCCCATTACACAAACTGTTCCTGCGAAATCGAGCTGTCCATAGGAAACGACCGCCTGTGGTTTGTGAATCCTATTTTCATTGAGGACTGTGGAAGCGCCCTACCCGCCAACCTGCCGCCTCCTGGCAGCTGCCCCTCGCGCCCTGAGCCTGCCACCTCTGACGCTGCTACCTCACCCACCTCCAGGTGGGCCCCCCGCCGCCCACCGCCCCCACCCCCAGCACCCTCCCTGGCCCGGGCCCCCGTGCTCCCTGCTCCTGCTTGTCCTTTGCCCAGTACCCCCCCAGTATCTTCCCCCTACCTCCCATCCCATGTCCCAGGCCCACCAGACCATCCAAGCCAGCCACCCATGACAGCCTGTGAGAGGCTCCCACACCCCACCACAGGCCTGGGCGCCTTCAGGGAACAAGACATGAAACCAGGAGTGGCCTCCAGCCTCTCGCATCGGACCCCTGCCCCTCCAGTACCCACGAAGAAGAGCCTTCCTGCTGTGCCTCCCAGGCGACGTGTCTCTGAGAGGCTGTCCCTGGAAGACCAGAGTGTGGGGATGGTGCCTGGGGGGGACCAGCTGGGCCTGTCCAGGGCAGCCCCACTCAGCCTGTCTCCGCAAGGGACCTCTGGCAGCCCTGGGGACAGTCCTCAGAGGACCTCAGAACAAGGCCAGGAAACCGAGGCCAAAACCAGAGATTCGGGCAGCATGCCAGATCCTCCCAGGAAGACCAGACAGCCCCCAGTCCCGCCCCCCAGGAAGAAACGGATCTCCCAGCAGCTGGCTTCTGTCCTCCCAAGTCCCCTGGAGAGTGCCGAGACCCCCACGCAGGAGGTGGCCTCTGAGAAACCCACGCCTGACACACCCGGAGAAGGCCAGAGTGTTGCCCCCCACTCCGGGACTCCCCACCTCCATGCCCAGGCTGGCACCTGTGCCCAGAGCTCTCCAGAGTTCAAGGGCTCCCTGGCCTCTCTCTCAGACAGCCTGGGAGTGCCTTCTTCAACTGTCGACCAGGATTCCTACTCGACCAGCAGCGCGGAGGAGGAGCTGGATTTCAGCAGCCCCAGCGTGAAGAAGAAGCCATCCATGATCTTGGACAAGGCACGCCACCGGCTGAGCTTCGCCAGCTTTACCAATGTCTTCCATGCCTTCCTCTCCAAAAACCGCAAGCTGTACAAGAAGGTGGTGGAGCTGGCGCAGGACAAGGGCTCGTACTTCGGCAGCCTGGTGCAGGACTACAAAGTGTACAGCCTGGAGATGATGGCGCGCCAGACCTCCAGCACGGAAATGCTGCAGGAGATTCGCACCATGATGACCCAGCTTAAGAGCTACCTGCTGCAGAGCACCGAACTCAAGGCCCTGGTGGACCCTGCCCTGCACACGGAGGAGGAGCTCGGTCAGTACCTTCTGGGGATGAGAGGGGAGGAAGGGTGGGTGGCACATACGCGGGAACACCTGTGCACGACACAGCTGGTTCCCTACCCTCACCCCTTCTCCATGTGTGCGCCCCTCTCCAGCTGTTGCAAGGGCTGGCTCCTGAGGGTGCACAGCTGCCCTCCTTCCCAGAGATTGATCTTAGCCATGCAGGAGCCATGTTATCCACATCTCCTCTCCCGCCCACAATAGCCCACAGCCCTTCCTTCCTACCAGGTCCATAAAAGCTGGCCCCTTCCCTCTAGGCAGGACCACTCTGGTGCAGTTTATGCTCCAAGGGACACCCTGAGATCAGGTTGCAGTGAGACCTAAGCCTGGCTCAGGCCCATCATTGCTGCACCCCCCCTTCACTGTTCCCTCCTTCTGTTCCCCAATAAATCACATGCACACAAATCCTTTTCTAGGGAACCAACCCAAGCCACCTTACCGCTCTGACACCCTCTCTCAAGCAGTCCCCAGTCTCCCCACCCATGCCGGCCTCTAACCCAGTAACTAGCAAACCTTTTGAGATTGTGATTCGTAGTGAGATCTGTATTGTACCTTGCAATCAACTACACACCTACATAAATATGTGAAATAGCCAGACATGGTGATGCATGCCTGTAATCCCAGTTATGCTGGAGGCTAAAGCAAGAGGATTTCAGGTTCACGGCCAGCCTGGGGAACTTAGTGAGACCCTGTCTCAAAATAAAAAATAGAAATGTATGGCAGTGTGTAGCTCAATGGTAGAGCACCCCTAAATTCAAAGCCTGGTACCACACACACACACACACGCACGCACATACACACACACACAAATCACACTGCTGTGGCTAACGCAGTTGTTAAAACATGGAGCTGCTGATGAATTAACTAGTTGATAATGGTCCCTTCCCCAAGCCCTCCAAGTGCACCCTCTTGGGGTCCTCTAGCTCTCTCTTCCTCTCTCCAGTAATTAAAGGTTAGTGTTGGGGACAAGAAGAGACATTTGGGACTCTGCAACATAGTCGATTCATTGTAAGTGTTTCTTGCAAAAACAGTGACAAGTGTTATCTTCTAGAGAGACGAGATTTTGCCAGCTGGCTCCTGGGAACATAGACTCTCTGCACCACAGGATTGATGGGTGCTGTGGGTGTGGGGCTGGGTGGTGGGATTGAGTCAGAGGCCAGCAGCTGCCTCCCTGGCTGCCACGTGTGTGTCTGCACATGGCCCTAGGAATAGAGGGTTCACCCAGGATGGAAGCTGAGGGGCAGGATGGGCAAGAGCCACCCACGGCAGCCAGAATTTGTCTCACAACTGGGCGCCAAGTTGGAGCTGGGGAACGCTAAGTCCCATTTGTGAGGAGATAGTCAACAGAGTTATTGGGTGCCCTGCTCTGCACCAGACACTCCTCTGTGCTGGGAAAACAGAGCCGAGTGAAATCTGCAAAAGTCCCTCCTGCCCCTGGGAGTTTACATTTGAGTGGGGTGACAGGCAATCGGCAGAAAACCTGAGTAAGGCATCTAGTGTGGTGACGTGGTGGGGGATATGACAGGAAGTGCAGCCAGGAGGCACCTGGGGAGGTGGGTCACCAGGACCTGCGGGCCTCCCTGGGGACTTGGCTTTCCTGCAAGCGACTTTCCTGCTTGCGGCAGGTTCAATTCCTGGGGTGACATTGTCTCACGTGTGCACAGCATCTCTCTGGCTGTGAAGGCCAGAGAGATGTGCTCTGAAGCCACTGTCCCCATCTGCTGTGCAGCGAGGGTGGCAGGGTCCGGCAGAGGCACAGGAGGTGAGGCAGGGAGCTTGGCTCCCAGTCTGTCCTGAAGGTGAGGCACAGGACTGGTGGACTTTGGGTGTGGGAGTGAGTGTGGGGTCCCAGGGAGATGCAGCTGTCACTTCCTGAGATGAGCACTGGGGAAAAGTCCTGGGGCTCAGATTTGGACATGTGACATTGGGGACACTCAGCAGACACCCGATGGGGATGTCTAGTAGGCTGCCGAGACCTGAGTCTGCAGTTCTGCGGTGCAGTGTAGGATGCAGATAGACATTTTTTGGGAACTGTCGGCACAAAAAGAGCCATGAGACTGGGTGAGATCAGCCCAGATCTGAGAATGGAGATCCTGGCAGCACGCAGACCTAGGGGGCATGGAAGGGTAGGGAAGGCCCAGAGAGGCCCAGAAGAGGCTCGAGGGGTCCGAGCTGTGGAGAGAATGGGGCTGGGCCTTCCTCTGGGGAGAGGCAGCAGTGTGGACACAGGCAGAGAGGTAGGGGACTAGGTGAGAGGATCATGGGCCACTCACACAAGGCTGTGAAAGTCAGGCTAAGGATCTGGCCTGGAGGCAGTAGGCCTCTGAATGTCCAGTGGAGGGTGCAGGAGAGAGGGGGGACAGAGCTGGGAGATGAGTCAGGGGCTGGTCCAGCAGCTGGGACAGGGCAGGCCTAGTGCAGGCGGCCCTGGGTAGAGCAAAGGAGGTTAGTGCCAGCCAGACCATCACCGGAAACAGGAGGAATGACCTGGAGCCTGGGGTGGCCAGCTGGTGGGACGGGGACTCACCACAGGCTATCTGCGGAGGCCAACTCTGTCTCAGGTACCAAGATGCCAAAAGGTGCTAGACTTGGAGTCTGCCTGGCACAATGGAACACAGTGTTCTCAGAGCCTACCCTGGGCACGAGTGTGGGGCAGGGAGGCTTCTGGGCAGAGAGAGAGAAGATGGCTGCCAAGCAGGACCCCCAAGGATGGGCTGGGCTAGAGCTGCAGGCAGCATAGAGGGATCGAGATCGAGTGGCATCAGCAGGGCCAGCGGCATTCCAGACCTCAGCCTTTGACTCAGCCAGACCAAGGAGCTGGGCCCCTGCTATGCCCCGCAAGTCATGTCTCAGAGGCTCGGTGACCTAGCCAAGAGGACGTGGAGCCAGCAGCAGAGCTGGTTCAGACCAGAGAGCAGCCCATGGAAGAGCAGCTGCTCTGCCTGTGCCCGGTGAGACCCAGGGAACCTAAGCTACACCTGGCACCGCCCCTGCCCTTGGTGCTCAGGTGAAAGGAGCAGGTGAGACACATGGTCAGAGTCTGGAGAGGTAGTGCCCCAGGAGAGCCAGGGCGCCCAGCTATGAGGGGCCTGAGTACAAGCAGTACCCTCTGGTTACGCAGAGTAGGGAGCAGGCCCTGGAGCGGGAAGGAAGGAGGCCGAGGTCACACAAGAGCCCGAGGCAATGGGAAGGAAAATCTCTCCCTGGTCCGTGCGCCTCTGGGGCAGTGAGATCATGGTGCAGCCTGGAGGGGTGGACAGGAGTGGGGAGAAGAGACCAGGCCATCATGTGTTCTCCTGACGAGGGGACCGAGGGAGGCGGCAAGATGGGATCCAGGACAGTCCAGACTGACCCTGAGCTTCCTGCAGGGAAGGACCCTGCAGACCATGCTGAGGCTCGTGAGGCTTGGAGCATCCCCTCCCCTGGAAATGCGCTAGGGACTTCCTGCGAATGTTTTCCTGCTGTCACCTGAAGTAGCTGATCATCCCTGCGGCGTGGAACAGACCTGAGTCCAGGTCCTTGTTTGGCCTCCTGCCGCACCCCGTCCAAGCCTGAGTGTGTCCACTGGGGTGCAGCAAGGCGCATGCGTGGATCCCCTCAGTGCCCTCCCCCTGCTTCCAGCACACTCATCCCATTGTTCTTGCCGCTTTCTGAGGCCCTTCTGGAAGTCCTCTTTTGTGGGAGTTTCTAGAAGGTATGATGAAAAATAGGGGTGAGTGCTGCTGCCGAATGCCACCCAGCGGAAAGGCAGGCTCGTAAAAACATTGCAGTGTGTCCTCATCCACCTTATTCACTGGGTCTGGCACCATGCAACATCTGGCTCTTCCCCTGAGTGAAAACGACCGCGATGGGGGAACATTTTTTGATCAATTCAGCACAATAATGAGACGGCCACAGTAATGCAACTGAAGGCACTTTTGACAGAGGACTTCCAGAACTGCTTCAGAAAGTGGCAAAAGTAACAGGCTAAGCGTGTTCCAAATGAGAGGGAGTACTTTTATGGGGATTAATGGCAATAAGTCTTTTACTGTAATAAATGTTTTGAATTTAAACATTCACCATATGTTCAATCACACCCCATGTGTTGCAGAGTTACTGTGAGATCAGAGTTCACTAATGCCCAGTCCCCAAGTTGATCAGGACTGCTGCTCGGATCAGATGACATCTGAATGGCAGAGGGCAAGCTAGGTGGACAGTGGGGGGTCAGCAGGTGCAAAGGCCCTGAGGCAGGAGCAACCTGGCAGGGAGGAGGAGCAGCATGAGCCTGTGGAGCAAGCAGAGCTCCAGTGAAAGCGGTTGCAGGGCCTCTCACGACAGGCCTCACCGGCCACGGGGGAGACTTTGGCTTTGATTTGATCATGTTGTGTATTGGTTAGCTTTCCCAGTGCTAGAACGAAATATCTGGCATCTACAGCTTGAAGGGGGACAGATTTATCTGGCTCACAGTTTTAGAGTTTTTTGTCCAGGGCCACTTGGCTCCAAGGCTAGACCTTGGGCAGAGGACTGCCACATTGAAACATATAACGGGACAGGTGGCTCCTGACCTAACCTGGGCAGGAGATGATGGGGTGGCCTGACCAGCCTGGGTCAGGGTGGTGGCTGTGGAAGTGATGAGGACCTGGGTGCTGTATTTTTGAGACGAGAGTCAAGCGGATGTGGGTCTTGAAAGAAATGTCAAGAATAACTCCACTGGCCATTTATCGGGCCTCTAGGCCTTCAGCACACAGCTGGCCAAGCCGCACTACTCCAGTGTGACTGTGTCCTCTGCGGCTCTGCACCCATAAGCGGCCCTGAGAGCACTCACTCTGTGCCACATGCCGGGATATAATGCCCAGTTACTTCAGTCACCCGGGGCGCCTGTGCCCGTGCGTCTGCAGTGTGGTTTTGGGGGATTCCTACAAGGCCCGAGTGTCAGACCTGCCGGGACTGAGAGCAGCCTGCAGAGAGAGACCAGGCCCGGGGTGGCCGTGCTGCTGGCAGCAGGGCCGGGTGGCGGGACCCTTGCCACTGGTGCCCTCAACTTGTGCTCTGCCCACCCGCAGAAGCCATCGTGGAGTCGGCCCTGTACAAGTGTGTTCTGAAGCCCCTGAAGGAAGCCATCAACTCAAGCCTGCACGAGATCCACAGCAAGGACGGCTCCCTGCAGCAACTCAAGGAGAACCAGCAGGTGGTCCTGGCCACCACCACCACCGACCTGGGCGTGACCACCAGTGTGCCCGAGGTGCCTGTCATGGAGAAGATCTTGCAGAAGCTGGCCAGCATGCACAAGGCCTACTCACCTGAGAAAAAGATCTCTGTCCTGCTCAAGACCTGCAAGCTCATCTACGACTCCATGGCGCTGGGCAACCCAGGTAGGCGGGGACTTCCCCGAGGGGCGTAGAGCCCTGGCAGAGGTGGCATTCTGGGGCACCTCCCAGGGTTGTTTGGGGACTGGGGGAGGGGCCACTATTTGAGGCAGCCAGCCCACCTGTGCCTGCGCCACTGTTGGGAAAGGGGTCCTCAAGAATGTGATTGTCTGGGGCCACTGAGACCCTGCTGCAAGACCGAGGCGTGTCGGGGGGCCGGCTACCTCTGTTCCAGCCCTGCCTGGCTTCTAGGTGTGGAACCCCGCTCTGCTCACAGTGGTCTGTGTGTGCGCGTCTGTGTCCAAATTTCCCCTTTTTATGAGGATATTGGTCATAGCGGGGTATATGACCTCATGGCCAGTTACATATGTAGTGACCCCATTTCCAAATAAGGTCACATTCTTAGGTGCTTGGAGTTAGTTCTTCAACATGTGAATTTGGGAGAGGATCCAGTCCAGCCCGCTATGCTGAGCTCAGCTGGGCCCCTGAGGTCTGTGGCCTGTTGGAGCTGGCTGGTTGAGAATGGTCGTGCTTGTCTGCCGAGCAGTGACCGGCAAAGTGTTGCACTGAGGTGTCAGGCTGACCCAGGCTTGTGCCCGGGGCTGTAGCTGGGGCCGGGAGATCAAGCACAGGCCGCCAGGCTTTTGAGACCTGGCCTGAACTTGCAGGCTGTCACTGTTACAAGTCCTCGGTTTGTTTAGTCACAAGATGAGCCCTGATTCAGCCGGGAGGAACACTTGCCCTTACAAAGTCACATTGCAAGGGGGACAGATATAGGGAAGGGGAGTCTTAGGGACCATTTATAATCAGTTTACCACAGTGATCCTCCAGGCAAGTCAGACAGGCTCACCACACCATAATGCATACCGTGGTGAACAGAACGCTGGCTGGATTTCATCCTCTACCCAGCCTGTCAGCTGGATGCCCCTGTGCAGTGAGCGGCCTGAGTAACTGTATGTGGCAGCCATGGGAAGGAAGAATGGAAAGACTGTCACCTCTATAACATAACCACACAGATCTGGATTCAAATCCCTGGACTGTGTGACCTTGAATGACTTACTTAGTCCCTGAAGGCCACTTTCCTCATCCACGGACACTGCTTTACAGAGCGGGGAAACTAAGACCCCTGTGGTCCAGAAGCCGACTCCGTCGCTGAGAATATGGAAACAACCTGTACAGAGTGTTTTCCCCTCGCCTCGCCCTGCAGGTGCAGCTGTGGCCATATGGCAGCCAGGTTCTTTCCTCCCTTGGAGAACGGCAGTTGGGGTGAGGTTGGGGCCTGTGGTCGGGTCCCTTCTCCTCAGAAAAGCTTCTCTTGGCCCGGCACGGGCCCCATTCCAGGTTGGAGTCTCTTCTTTGTGCTAAACTGATTTGTGTCCTCTGGTGACAACAAGTGTTATTTCCCAAAGGCAGACACCACACTGAGTTAGAAATGCTCGCTGACTCTGGTCACATTGGAAATGCAACTGGGAGACAGAACCATAGCAGAGACCCGGGCTTGTGAAGCTGTCTTTCCAAGGTAGACTTTAGACTTGGGCATCAGATGACTTCTGCAGTCTGCAGGCCAGTGCACAGGCCTAAAATGTGAACAAAACCAAGTACCCACCTAAAAAATCCCCACGGAAATAAGGCAGGATCTGCAGGCCACCTGCAGAACCCAGAACTCTCAAAGAGCTGAGTGTGGACGGCCCTGGGGACTCGGGCCCTGGGAGGCCTGGCCTGGCCTGGCCGGGCACAGCACTGGCAGGGACAAGCCAGGAGCTTTCTCAGCCTGATCCATGCAGGCAGGCAGGATCCGGCTGTCCTGTGGGGTGGGTAGCAGGAACATCAGAGAAACTGAGTCAAGCCAGAAAGGAGACAGAGCCCTTCACTGGGGGCAGCCTCAGAGAGTAGAAGGGGGGACTTCACCCAGAGGGACACGGAAGAGCCAGACCCATGTCGCCTTCCCGCTCCGCCCTTAGCTGTGGGGTGGTTCGGGTGACCAGGTGTGTAGTCTGTCTCCTCCCAGTTAAGGGGCACAGCCATCCCACCGGGTCCACCTTGAGACTCAGAAGAGCCTGCAGTGTGCAGCAGCAGCCGCATTTCCTAACTACAGAAGTCCTCTTCCCTGGCGCGGGTCTGGTTCAGGGAATCATTTTCCCCCAGCCCTGTGGTGGAGTTGGGCCCAAGGGCGCAGCAGGCTGGGAAAGGCCAATCCCATTCTCAGCCAGCCCTGATTCCCCAGAAGTCGCTGGCTTCCTGGAATTCTTTTAAAACCCCAGTCATGTGGCAGTGACCTTCCATGGCGCGAGCTTTGCTGTCCATGGATTTGGCTACTGAAAACTTAGCAGAGCAGGAACAGGGGAGGGAATGGCTAATGTTGTGGATGGAGGAATGGAAAGGAAAGGCAGTTGGTGGACAGACAAGCTGGGGACAGTGGGTGAGGGACAGGCGGAGAAGGTGGGAGAGTGGGGGGCTGTAATCTCTGCTGACTCAGAGGCCACCTGGGCCAGCAACTCTGAGCTGTGACGGTCAGGACACTGAGCCAAGATTTCCCTCTGGATACCAGTGGGCTCTCACCAGGGGACGGCGGGTCCCCTTCCACCGCTGGCCGAGCCCTAGACTGGGAGTCCACTGGCTCTCGGTTTTATCTTGGCCCCTGGCAGGTTGCAGCTGTCCCCCTTAGAGTCTCAGCTGCTTCCCCAACAAGAGCAGGGGCTGTGGGGTTCAACTGAGGCCTGGGTTTGAACCCCAGCTTCCTTGAATAGCCTTGGACCACAATGTCACGGGGCCTCCGCAGGCACATCAGGTAGAGGACAGCCTGTGGGACATCCCTGAGCAGCAGGGAAGCTGAGGAGTCACCATCATCACTGCCTCAGGGTCCCCATGCATAAAATGGGGCCGGAAACACTGCCGGGGGCTCTTGTGAAGAGGCCCCAAGTATGTGTGGGTGCTTAGATTTATGGTACAGGATCCACTGCCTCCCACCACCTTCCCTGATATGTGGGGGCAAAACCTACTTGGTGGTTCCCCAGCTGGGTTTTGCAAGCCACTCGGGGCCACCGAAGAGACCTCAGACAGCAGGGCCCAGGGGCCAGCCTTGCTGCCAAAGGCCCTACTGGACCTGTTTTACACACAGGGTTCTGCATGGCGTTTTGTTTGAAATAAATAGTCCTGCTGTTTTTTTAGGTCTTTCACTTGGAAGTAATTTCAAACTTCAAACACCTCAAGAACAGAAGCAGTGCGCTGAAATAGGGACACCTGCAAACTCTTTGAATTGTTACCGTCTTCCCCTGTCTGCTTGCTCTCTCTGAGGGTGCATACGTAATTCTTTTCTCAATTGTACAAAGGATAAATTACACGCTTTGCCCTAAACACTTTCCTGAGTATGCCCTGGAATGTCTGTGGAGTTGGCCGTGTCCGAAGTTTGCACTGCTTTTTGTCTAAGCTACCAGGTTGTCTCTTGGTTGAATAAGGTCCTTGTCACCACCCCCTCTCCAGGCTGGGGTCCAGCCAAGGGCCAAGTATGTCGTGCATCGGGCCTGCGTGTTTCGCCTCCTTTAATTTGCACAGCCTGCCTTTGTCGTTTATGACACTGGTATTTTTGAGACTGAAATGCAGACTTCCTTCCCCGCCCCCTGCTTTTTCCTTTACATGAAAGTTCCCCATTTCGTGTTTGTCAGATGTTTCTTCATGATTAGATTGAGGTTATGCATTCTCAGCCACATCCCCATTGACTTGCATTCTCTTCTGACTTTCCCAGTGGGCAGTTTTAGGACTGGGCCCGGGCCCCGGACTCACAGCCGTCTCCTATGTGGTGTTCCCAGTGGCTTGTGCCATCTACAGCCTTGTGGCTCAAAATGGAGTCTAGAGACCAGCAGCCCTGCACTGAAGGCCGAGGAGCCCTCAGGGTCCCCGTGGGGAGGCGGCACTCCAGTTTGCATGCTGCCCGCCTCCTCCACACAAAAAACAGCCCCACCACCACCCACTTCCCAGCTTCCCTGGTGCTGCCTCTGGTCTTCCAGAAAAGATGCCCCTGCCCACCTCTCCCACAGCCGTGATGGTGTAACAGCAGCTTGGTGTGGTTCCTGTGCAGCCCACTTAAAACAAGAATCAAATGGGGCCTGACTGCAGGGGACACCTGTAGAAGCGTGAAAGTGAGTGAACTTGAGACACAAGATCTGAGTTCACTGGCCATACTGTCCTTTCCAGCAAGAGAGATGCTATCGCCTGGTATCCCGAGCCCAGGTGATCTCGCCCTACCCCTCTGCTTTCATCGCTGTTCCAAGCAGCTGGCAGGGACCAGCCCTGCATTTCACAGTGGCAATTGAGTACATTTTCCACTAAGGCGAGTATAGGGTCCTGCATCAGGCAGGTTGGGGAGTTTGTGGAGGAGATAGCTTGGGAGAAACTTGGCCCTCCATCTGTACCCAGGAGCAGACCTGGCTCCACGGCTGTGTGAGGCTTGTCAAGAGCAGTGAGGCGTCTAGATTCATCTCTCCTTTTACTTTAACCAACAAGTCATTCTCAGCTCTTTGATGACTAAGGCCAAGCATTGAAAACCAGGAAAAACAGATCCAAGCCCGGGAATCCTCGTGATGGGGAGGTGATGAGGTACAGGGTCAAATCTTCTGATGAAGATAAATGGCAGGAGGCACCAAGAAGGCGTTGAGGCATACAGAGTGCCCCAGCGCCTTCAGTAATCTGACGCCCAAGGACTTCCAGAGATGCCACCCAGCTCAGGCCCCGCGACACGGAGTGCACATGGCCAGGTAGTCGGACGTGGGGCCAGCAGGCTGGCGATGGGGCCCCGGGTCCCTTGACATCCACTTCCCAGCGGAGACCAGGAAGTCCAGAGTTTGTGGCTGGTTTGGCCGGGGCCAGAGCTGGGGAACTGGATGGAGGAGGGCTCTCAGTGGGTCCTCAGGGGCTTGGGACATTGACTGAGGGTAGAGAGGCCAGAGAGGAGGTCAGGCTGCTGGTTTTTAAAAACCTGTGCTAAAAAAAAATCTAAACTGATGCACGATGACAAAGGTTGTTCATGTTTATTGTTGAAAAATTGATCAGTGATGTTTTGGAAAATTTCTTTCAAGTCTCAGTTGATGGATAGATAGGCAGTTAACTAAGGAAATATTGGCTGCTGTAACATCTAAACTCTACCATCTCTAATTCAATAGAAGTTTATTTCTCACTCATACAAGTCCAGTTGAATTGGGTACTGCCATATTGTCATGTGGAGATGCACACCAAGGGAGGCAATTTAGGTCCCCCAGGCACTGACATCTGGTGACACAGAGACTCACACTCACTTTGCACCCCACAGCACAGCTGGAGCTGAGTCCTTCTGAGTGGCATGCACTGAATGAAGTCCTGTCGTTTGTAATGATCAGGCCTAAAACTGCCCACAGCCCACCATTCTAAGGATTTGCCATCAGTCTTATCATTCATCCTCACAACCACCCCACAGCAGGTAGACACCATTGTGCTCCCTATTTGTGAGGAAACTGAGGCCCAGCAAAGTCAGGCAGTGTGACCAGGGCCGCTCTGAGCAGGCGAGTGGTGGACCAGGCTCTGGAACCCAGGTCTGTGTCCCCAGCCAGTCTCCTTAGGGCACCAGCAGTAGAGATGACCTCAGTCAACACAGACCCAAGTCGGAGGTGGAATGTCACCACCCTGCAGCCTGAGGCTCCTAGGAGCCAGCCCGGGAGGCTGTGGCTGCAGATCTCTGAGTCTACAGGCTGCGTAGCCGCATGGCCAATGGGCTGAGCTCTCTGAAGAGGAAGCCTGGGAGCCAGGATGACGCCATGGTGGATGCGGTGTTGCTCAGAGCAGAAGTTGGACTTAACCAACATCTCTGCAAAGGGCAAACCACCAAGCAGGGGCTCAGGAGCTCAGCAAGAAGGAGGGGCTGGCTCCTCATCTCACACCAGCTACAAAGCTGGCGGTGACCTCCTGCCCACATTCGTCGGCAGCTGGGATTCCAGACCGGAACAGTAATTTTCGGACTGATTCCAGGGAACTGTCTAGTGACCCAGACATAGCTGGGGGTGCTGGAGGAGTATAGGAGAGGAACTGGGCAGCCAGCCCTGCTGCCCCGACCCTGGCCAACCAGAGAAGCTGACTTGTGTGTGAGGTGCCCCTCCATGAAAGGCTTCTACCACAGAAGTCAATTCAAATTGCACTGTACTGGAAGGTCTCTACTTTCTGCCTTCTTATGCTTTCATCAGATAAACTCATTCAACAGTTGAAAAACCATCTGTTGACAGTAGAGATGTTAACAGCAAACCCCGGGAAGACCAGTTCCTTTTTTTTTAGATGTTCACAAGTCAAGCAAAAAATCAGAGCATTGAACAAGCAGCTGTCACATGGTTCATTCATTCATTCAT
The DNA here is from genome assembly GCA_004026905.1 of Hystrix cristata. NCBI lineage: Eukaryota > Metazoa > Chordata > Mammalia > Rodentia > Hystricidae > Hystrix > Hystrix cristata. The sequence continues at coordinate 16,404 of PVJO010020706.1, forward strand.
TCATTCAGCGAATATAGTAATTAAACACCTACTGTGGGCCAGACACTGTTGAGATGTTGGTTATTCACACTGAACAAATAAAGTCCCCACCTTTGCAAGGCTAGCTTCTGGGATAGGGGTGAGGGGGAAATACAAAATGTACTGCCCGATGCTGTTAGGCGCTACTCGGATGAATACAGCAGGGTGAGGGTCTGGGTGTCTAAGGAGGGTGCTTTCTGTTCCAGGTACTCAGGGAAGGCCTCTCTGAGTAAACATACCATATTTATCTTTCTACTCTACAGTGACAGGACTCGGGACATCCATTATAAGGGACAGACCTGCTTGGCGGGGCATTCGGGGAGAAAGCTAGTTGCTTTCAGCAGGAGTCAAGGTGGAAGCAAAGATCAAAGTACATCACAGTCATGAGCCTTGTGCTGCCCCAGGACCTTGCACCAGCCACCTGCTTTTGCAAGGAACCTGTTGGCACAACTGGGTTAGAGGTAGTTGTGATGAAAAGATAAATCCTTTTTCTAGATCAGGGGTCTGCAACCCATAGTCCCCTGGCCAACTCTGGCCTACCACTTGATTTTATATATTTATTGTTATTGGAACATAGTCACGCCTATCCATTTACAGTGTCTAGGGTTGCTATGTTACAGTGGCTCCATTGACTAGTTGGAGCAGGGGCTTGTAAAACTAAAAATATTTATCTGGTCTTGTATGGAAAAAACTTCACTAACCTCTCTTTAAAGAATGCTTCCTAAGTGACCAGACTTTCTTTCAGCCATTCATTTGATGCTCACAACAGCCCTACATAACAGTTACTCCCAGTTTTCAGATGGGAAAAGTGAGGTTCTGAGTGGCTTAAGAGCGATCTTCAGTTGCATCACTCGTCAGGTGGCACAGCTAGGAGCCTCCAGATTCTCATGGTCTGTGTGACCCCAGAGAGCACCCTTGGGCTCATTTTTGTTTGAAACAGAGCTATCCTGCTCTGAAGTCTCCCAGTCTATGAAACATGCCAAAGGCCCCTGCCAGCTCTGTATGGCTCAGCGTGAGCAGCTCCCCCACACTGCAGATGGCAAGCAGATGGAACTTGGTGGAAAAGAAAGCAGAAATCACCAGGAAACGCATATTGCAGCCAGCAGGGCTTTGGACTGCACAGCCAGACTGAAGTAAGCTCTGATCCATGCAAGACAGATGTTCAGATCACCGGAGATGCGAATTGTAGCTGTGCCCAGCATGCCAGTGCAGCAGCCTGGGGCCGAGCTGAGCTGGGACTCCAAGCTTCCCGAAGGAGAAGGCAGCCCTAGCTACTAGCTACACCGTGGGCGCATTCACAAGCCACTGCCAGGTCAGACGGCCTTGTGCATGGTTCTCACCCACAGAAGGGAAGGCTCAGGTTCTAGTCCCAGCTCTGCACGTGACAAACACCTGCAGCATGATTGGACCTGCCATTCCAAGGTGCTGGAATTGGCTGCTGCGAGGTCTCAAGAGCTGACTGCGTGCGTCTCTTCCTAGCTGCATGGATATAGTTACATCTTGGACACTGGCAAACACTGGGAATCAGTTTTTGTTTTGTTTTCCCTTCGGGGAGCCATTTGGGAGGTTGCTTCCAGCACACCAGCAGACCTGGGAGCTGTGGCCACAGACCTGACCCCGGGCAGAATGGTGTCCTCTGAGAGCATGCACAGGGCTCAGGTCAGTCCACAGTCAGCACCCTACGTCCGAGCCCTGTGCTGGGGCTAGAAAGACGGGACAGCGGCTCAGAGATGTCTAGTGACTCAGGACCTCAGGACAGCTTACACAACCCCATCTCTGTGTCAGGGAGCTCACCGTGTGAGGAAAAGGGCAAGATCTGAAACAGTGTAAGTGCAGGGATCTGGAGCAGGATTTGAGAGAGACAAGAGTAACAGAAAGGTAGAGAGGGTGTCCCCGGTATGCTCAAGGGCACAGAGGACGAGGACAGGAGAGACTCGGCACCGTGAAATGTTACCTGGGCAGTCCCAAGGTTGAAGTTGGAGAGCAGAGTGACACCGTGGCCAGGCAGCCCCAGAGGGCTTCACAGGGGAGGGGGACTGGAAGGGTGAGTGTCAAAATAGCAGGAAGTGGGACTGTGGGTGAGTAGTCCTGGCTCATCACATCCTTGCATGTGACCTTGGGCAAGTAGCTTAACTTCTCTCCTCCATAAAGTGGGCACAATGAGCTGAACTCGCCTCTTGGAGTTGCTTTAAGAATTCATTGATGTGATGCTTATATAATCTGCTTTGCCTTTTAAAGTGTCACACAAATGTGGCCGTCTATGTGGTAAGGTCAGACTGCAGCCTGCGGAAGAGGAGGCCAGGCAGGTGGGTGTGGCAGACTCCTGGGGCGGGGTGCAGATGACCTGCCCGGAGGCCACTGACTGGGTGGTTCGGCTAGCGACTAGCAGGGTGAGTGTGTCAGCGAGGTGTCCCAGGCACACTTGTGGAAGGCCATGGGCACCAGGACACGAGATCTGGCCTTGACTCTCTAGCAGTGAGGAGCCCTGATGGCTCTTGGGAAGGGACAGTGCACAATCAGAGCTTCGGTCCAAGGGGAGAGACACTGCTGGGAGGGCGGATTAGAGGGTGGGTCTGGAAAAAGCAATAGGTGAGTCCAGGAAGTGGTCAGATGGGGGACTCTGAGTGGGCCAGAGGGCCCCTCTGTAGGAGGGAAGGTCCCTGGGGACTCTTGAGTCAGACCTCTGTGCTCATTCATTCACTCACTCAGAACTACTTCCTGTGACCTTTTAATGTTCCAGGCTGTGTATGGACAGACAGGGGCAAGGTGCAAGCAGGCGGGGGCTGGGGGTCAGAGGTGTGGGATCTGAACATACCACGGAGGGAACCGAGGAGATGGGCCCCAAATTCCTGCCTTGGTCAGCAGGGATTCCTCCAGGGGAGCATGAAGCAAAGAAGAAAAAAGGCAAAGGACTTTCTGTCCCCAGTCACAGCACAATGTCCAGCCTGTAAGCCCCTAAGCCTGGAGCCCTGGCTCGACCATCCTTTGGCCAAGAGGCCTGACTCCTCAGGCAGGGCTGCTCCCCTTGGCATTGCCGTGTTTGAGGCTCCATGAGCTTTGACAAGGACTACCCTGTCCCCCGAGGGACCTTTCGAAGCATCCCTGCCCCTCCCTGAGTTCTAACAACCCAGAAGTAACTCCAGGGCTCACAGATGTTCCCTGGGGGACAAAGGCACCCTAGCTGAGGACCACTTCATTGTGCCTTCTGTCTAGATGTCCCCCAAAGCCTCATGGGATCATAGGTGGGGCTTTTTCAGAGGTGGCTGGATCTAGAGTGTGTGATGCTGGGGTCAAGGGTGTGTAGTTACTAAATTAGTCCACTGACGGGTTTGCCATAGTTCTGGGAGTGGATAATAGGAAGGCCCACCCTGAGTGTGAGTGGTGAGTAGCCTGGATAAAATATAAGGGACAGAAGGGGGCTGCTGTGGTCACTTGCTGCTTGCTACTTCACTGCTTTGCTCTCTTCTGCCTGCCATCATGAACTGTTTCTCCTCTGTGAGGCCCATCTGCCAGGCCACTCTGCCTTGGAGACAGCCAACTGTGAACTGAAACCTCTACAAACTGTGAGCTAAACAAACCTTTCCTCCTTTAACTTTGGGTGTTGGGTATTTTGTCTCAGCAATGAGAAAAATAACTAAGACACACTTACTGGCAGCAAAACAGCTTGCTGGATTGCATTCCATGGTGAGTTATACAATAGAAAGAAAAAAATTTGTTCTTGGAGATGGGGTGAAAATTTCATCAGCTCTCAGGCAAGGTGTAAGTTATAAGCCACAGCATCGGAAGTGTCTTGTTCCCTCACCATCAATTGAAAAGGAGAATAAAAATCTCCATCTGCCAAGATTTTAATAATTAAACTATCCAGATGAAAAACAACTCCAGGCATAAAATAATATTTCCCCAGAAGTCCTTCAGGCTCACAAAGGTGCCAGGAAATGCCTCAGAACTAATTCTCTGCAGGGAGGGCCCGGAAGCCAGGGAAGCAGAGGGGCTGGGGCTGCAGAGCTGGAGTAAGAAGAATGAGGGGCTGTCTTTAGTAGGCATTTTCCTGGGAGCATGGCAGGGGCACTCCATGTAAGTCCTGTCACACTATTCTCACTGATACCCCACAGCATGGTCATGTTATATGTGTCCCTTCACATGTCACTGGAAATGGAGGCTCAGAGAGGTCAAACAAATATGCAGAGGTTACACAGCTGGTAGGTTGTGCTTGGGACCTACACTCCAGGTCTGGCTGGCTGCTCTTCAGTGCCACACGTTGCCAACCCCTTCAGCCTGCTCATCTTACAAGTGGAAAACCTGAGCTACCCGAGAAAGCAGAACACAGACGCAGATCATAGTTCTTCTTTCTGTAACCCTTTACAGGTGCTGCCTCCAGTTCACACTCTCTTTCTCATCATATTCTCTCAAAAACTGCAAGAGGCTGTCAGGCCAACATTGCTGGTCCCAATTTGCAGATACAGAAAAGGAGTGCAGCCAGGAGGGCGGGAAACGGGGTACTGTGTCTCTGGAAAAAGAGACAGAGGGGCAGGCTGGTTAGGAAGAGGGTTTTGGTGAATGCATTTTCAGGCTGTAGTTTCGCACCCACACACTGCAGTGACTTTATTTCACATGTTCCAGCCCAAGCGGGCAGGATCTCTTGCCTCTACAAGGTCCTCAAGGACTCACACTTCTCCCACCTTCTTGCTCCACCATGCTTGAGCTTTTATCCACATGCTCCTCCCCTTCAAGGGTAAGACCTGGAAGTTGAATATGCCACTTCCCTCTCAAATCCCATTAGCTAAAATTTAGATATATGGCTGTACCTAGCTGCAAGGGAAGCTGGGAAGTGTACTCTATTTTGGGAGGCTATGTTCCACCTAAATTGGAGGTTCTGTTACTGTGACAGTAGAGACTCAACATGGAGGAGGAGCCAAGGTCCTCTTTGGCTGGTTGTCCATGACCTTGAAACCACAGTCCTCAGCTTGGCTGTTGGCCTTCTCTTAGGAGGGTCCTGAGGGGCAGGACCAGTTATGACTCCCTTCCTTCACCTCTCTGTGTGCAGGGCCCACACCAGTGCCCACAATGGCTGACAATCACCTAGTGCTCTTTTTGTGCCATTCCCTGCCCTAAGTGCTACCCACAGGGCCAAACTTTGGGTGAGGTGAGACACTCACTTTTGGGGTACCCTAAAACCTCAGTAAGCAAGATGTATGTGGGTGTGTGTGTGCATATATACATTTTTTTTAATTCAGTGGTTTTTAGTATATGAACAAGATTGTACATCCAAATATTCTTTAATTCTGAACATTTTCGTCATCTCAAAAAGAAACTCTGGCCGCATTAGGAGTCATTATCCATCCCCACCTCCCACCGTCCCCTAGCAAGTACCAGCCTGCTTTCTGTCTCTCTAGATTCGCTTATTCTGGACATTTTTTATAAATGGAATCATGCAATCTGTGGTCTTTTGTGACTGGCTTTCACAGAAGGTGACGTTTTCCTGATGTCATACCATCCTAATGCACATCAGTTCGTTCCTTTGCATTACCTGGCAGCATCCCATCGTACACGTGGACCGCTCTGTCTGCATTCCCAGGTGATGAACATTTGGGCTGTTTCCACTTACTAGCCATCATAGAGCTTCTGCTGTGAACTCTACATGAGTCATTGTGTGGGAATGTGTCTTCATTCTCTCAGATACCTAACTCAGAGTGGAATTGGGGGTCATTTGGCAAAATAAATACTACTCTAAAGCAATATTCTTAAATGTAAAAATTACCATAGTCCATGATGAACAAGATACTAACATTTGAAATAAATGCAGGCTCATCACTTCTAATCAACCTGTGGTTTCTGGGCCCTGGTATGTTTATGAGTGCTAACAACGGTGTGCAGACAACTCAGTAATAGCAGGTTTTACATACAGTGGGGTTTGGTAATTGTAGAGTATTTGTTCGTTTTTTTCATGGTTCAAAATACAGGAAGATATTTTGATAAATATCTGAAGAAGACATAGACTGGCAACATGGTCTCACTGAGTCACTGAGTTGCTCAGGCTGGGCTCAAACTTGCAATCTTCCTGCCTCAGCCTCCCAGAGTGCTGGGATGACAGATATGTGCCACCGTGCCTGGGCTGATGTTTACATTTGTATTTAGATTTTCCTCTTTCATCAGGTGTATTTCCGTGACCACTAAATCCTTTGTAAAACATGTCAAGTAGGAATAAACATTTTGAAAGAACTGTGAATTGCTGGCATGTGTTGGGTTGTTAGTACACCCAGGACACACGGGGTGCAGCTGCGCTGCCCCAAATCTCTCTGGGCCCACACACAGGCAGGACGGCCTCCAGCTGAGTCTGCCCTGAACTGGGCCTCCCTGTTTTAGGGGAGGTGAGAAGCCGGGTTGGGGCCCGGCCTGGCCAGTCCCCACTGTGCGGGCTGCTCAGTCAGGCTTTCTGTCCCCGTGTGCTCACAAGGCAGGCTGGGATGCCGGGAGGACTCTGGGCCATGCCATCCCTGTCGGGATTGCCCTCCCGGCCCAGCCTTTGGTTCTGCGTTACACAGGGGTGATCTTCAAAGCCAGCCGTAGGTAAACCAGGATGGCACCTTTGGGCCTGCCGCTGTCCTTCTTTTACGAGGTGTTCTCTGCCTGCCGCGGTGGCTGCATCTGGCTGCTGGCAAGGTCCCCTGAACCCATGAGCCTCTCCCTCAAAGGCAGAGGCACGAGCCGTTCCTTCCAGCCATCTTCAGGGAGCCCACGCCGGAAAGGCTTGACCCCGCGGGGTGAGGGCGCATTCGTGGAATCTCAGGCTGGCACTGCGATCAGGAAGAGCTTTCTGTGTTGTAGCCGGGTGGGAGATGTGGTTAAGGACAAAAGGAACCTGCCCAGAAGGCAGGCTGTTCCGCAGATGGTGGTTCTGGGCAAGCTGTGAATCAGTGTGATGGAAATTTGATGGCCAAGCACAGCCAGGGTGGGACCACTTTCTCAGTTCCTTCTTCCAAACCTGCAGCGAGCTTGGGGCTGACTCCAGCCAGCACCCGCGGCGTCCTGAGAGTCCTGGCGGAGTACGAGCGGTCTCCTTCCGGGGTGACCACCCGGGCTGGACTATCGTGGCCTCTCGCTGGGCAGGGCTGGGGGCTCCCAGGGAGTGCCTGGCAGAGGCTCACTTCCCTCTCCTCCCTTCTCCTCCCAGGGAAGCCCTATGGGGCCGACGACTTCCTGCCTGTGCTCATGTACGTGCTGGCCCGCAGCAACCTGACGGAGATGCTCCTGAATGTGGAGTACATGATGGAGCTAATGGACCCCGCCCTGCAGCTAGGGGAGGGTGAGTCTCCATCCGCAGGCTGCACTCTATGCCTGCCCTGCCTAGGGGAGCTCACAGACCCAGAGAGCCACTAAGAGAGGATGTCGCCATTGCTCCAGGAGGGCTGGGAAGGTGGGGAACCCAGAAGGAAGGGTGTGTGTTACCCAGCGAACACCAGCAGGGGTTGGGGAGTTTGTTCCTAGAGGAGGTGACACCTGAGCTGAGCGGTGAAGGATGAACAGGAGCCGGCAGGTAAAGAAGGGGGAAAGCATTCTTGCTAGACAGAACAGCTGGAGGTGGCAGCATAAGATGAAATGGTGGGGGTGGTCATCAGTTCTTAGACAGTGGCTCCGGGCCAGGACCTCTGTTGGCAGGAGGAGGTTGCTAGTGTCAAGGGGCTCTGGATCCCCATAAGATGAGGGAGCGGGGAGGCTGCTGCACCCACCCTCAGTTTCCCTTCCCCTCTCCTCCTTCCCACCACTTCCTCTGCCCACTGATCCTCAGCTATGCATCCACCAAAAACCCCTCGATATGCAGCTGACCCAACATGAGCTCTGAGGGAGCCCTCTGAGACATCACCCTTGAGGAATGGAGCAAGACTCCCAGGCCTGAGTGTCCCCTTTGGGCTTTGTGGTTTTTGAAAGTAGCTGACCCTCTTTGCATGTGTTTACATTTTTAGTATGTGCCAGTCTCCGGGGTAAAAGTCTGATGTAAATGATTCTGTGAGTTCTTGACAGCTCAGGGGAGTGTAAAAGCCGTGAACTTTGCTCTCATAGGTAACTTTGGCTTGTGGCTCCAAAACTCCTGGAATTATTTGTTTTCCTCTTTAGTTAAACATTTCCTGAAGTTGTGACAGTTTGTCTTCCAAGAGGTCTAGGAATTCAGGAGAAGCCAAACTACTTTAGCCCATTCATCTACCCAACCCATCCATTTATTCATCCATCCACCCATTCATCCATTCTCCCATCCATCCATCCACCCACCCATCACTCCATCCATCCATCTATTCACCCATTCATCCATCTCCCATCCACTCATCTATCCATCCATTCACTCACTCATCTACCCACCAATCCATCCATCCACTTATCTGTCCATCCATCCACTCATCCATTCATCTATCCGCTAATCTATTCATCCACCCTCTCATCTATCCATCCATTCACCAATCCATCCACCTAGCCACACACCAGTCTATTCACCCATCCACCGATCTACTACCTCCATCCCCCCATCATCCTGCCAGACCCTGGCTGCACCATAGAGCAGTGTAGGGCAAGGCAGGCAAGACCAACAGCCTCGTGAAAATGAGTGTGGCTCCACATGTACTCCTCATGAAAATGAAGGTGCCTCACCCCCTACCCTGTACTTTGGGCCTTCGCCTCCCAGCCTTCCTTTTAGGTTTTGCCAGCCCAGAACATGCACATGGCAGCACACAGAGGCTGAGGAGGCAGGCAGAGGCCTCCAGGCCCACTGACTGGTCTCACACAGGCCCACCAGCCCGAGAGAAAAGAACAGAAGAGAGGGAAGCAGCAAGGGGCGGGGGCTGTGACCCTTCTGCCCCAAACCCAAGCAGCCCATTCCAGGCAGCAACCTGTCCAGCACCTCACAGGACTCTGCACTGTGGTGTTGGCATTGCCCTTCATGTAACCTCTAGAGGTTAAAAGTTTTCCATGTCAGAAATGACCACAAAGAGAAGATACTAACACAAACTAAGAGAGAGTGTCGATTCACCAGTCAGTTCACCAAAGTAATGGCCTTCATATGTAAAAAGCTCTGATTCATCAGTGAGAACAGTGCTGTCCATCCACCTCTCATCCATTGTGAGGTTCCTGGCTGGGGCCACTTCCTCTTGCTTAGCAGCACAGAGCTACGTCAGGCCAGGTAACAGTGGAGTTTTCCATGGAGTTTCCATCCACTGGGAAGAAGCAGACCTCAAACAGATTTTTAGAAAGCAAGCAAACAGGGCTGGGGATTTAGCTCAGTGGTTAAAGTGCCTGCCTTGCAAGCACAAGGACCCGAGTTCGATCCCCGGCACCAAAAAAAAAAAAAAAAAAGAAAAGAAAGCAAGCAAACAAGATAATTTCACATCCAGCCAGGTGATCCCAGCACGCCAGCGGCTACAGCAGAAAGCCCACAAGCTCAAGGCCAGCCTGGGCTACAGTGGGCGTTAGATGTCTGCCTGGGCCGTATAGCAAAACCTGTCTTAAGAAAAAGTTTGAAAAAGACCCTTTGCCATCCAGTCACATGTGATGGATGCTGAGAAGCGAAGTAGGCTTGTGGGAGGAGAGGTTGGGCAGGAGAGCCCTGCACAGAGCTGTCGACCCTTCTCGTTCCTTGTGTGTCTGCTGCATCCCCATGGTGACCATGTGCTGCTGATGTACCTGGAGCGAGATCACTTACAACAGAATGGCACCGACCCTCCAGGGCTGTGAAGTCAAAGAGTCAACGTCCAGGGACGTGGGGGGAGGGGCTGCAGATGTCGGAGTATTGGCTCACCCTCAGCAGTGGTGACCGCTGTGACTCCGACTGTGCCCTCGATCTGAATCCTTCCAGCCAAACTAGGCCCAGGCCAGGCACGTGGCTGAGCAGGGACGGGGCAGGGATGTCCCTGGGCCAGCAGCCCTCCCCAATCCTGCTGTGGCCTCCTGGGTTCCTTCCTCATGCTCCCGGCAGCCCAGGGGGCTTGGATGGGAGAGGCGAGGCCTTTGGACAGAAGGCCAGTCTATGCTGGGCCCTTTAGCCACTTCTGAGACAGCCAAAGAGCTCGCAGATCCCGACCTCCGCCTGCCAGAAGGCCCTGAGTCCTGCCTTGTCAGACCTGGGCACCCAGATCCCCACCCAGCCCTTTGGCCCTGCACAAAGGAGGTGTTTGCCAGGTGAAGGTACAGGCAGGCACGGCCTCACTATGCCGCCACACAGCCTCCTTCCACAGCCCTGGCCTTTCCCGGCAGCCCCAGACCCACCCGCAGCAGCCCCAGAGGCCAGAGTTTAGGAAGGCGAAGCTGAACACACCAGGAGGGTGGAGTAAAAAGAATGCCGGCATCTGGACCCAGGCCCAGTACTACCTCTGACTGCCTAGAAACTTGGGCCAGTCACCTGCCCTTTCTGGCCAGGGAAAGCAAAGGTGCTGGTGAGATCCAGGTTCTCAAACTGTCTGGGCCTGCTAGCTTTTTGCTGGGGTAGCTGGGTGTTGGTTCATTTAGGTTGCTGTGACAAAATACCGTAAAATGGGTAACTCTGAACCACATAAATTTATTTCTTAAAGCTCTGGAAGTTAGAAATTCTAAAACCAAGGTACTGGCAGATTCCATGTCTAATAGGGTTTGTTCCTCATGGATGGTGCCTTCTCACTGTGTCCTCACATGGTGAAAGGGACACAGCAGGTGTCTGGGGCCTCTTTTATCAGGGCACTAATCCCACTCATGAGGGCCCCACCCTCATGACCTAATCACTCCCAAAGCCCCACCAGATACCAGCCCTTGGTTTAGGACTTGGGCATAGGAATTCTGAATTCAGACCGGAGCACTAGAGGCAAGACAAGAGCTGGAGTCCATCTGCTTCCCTTTCCTCACTGATGAATAAACTGCTCTGTGTTCCACAAAAAGCCCGCAAGCTGGTTCCCTGTGCTCTGGGGCCTTCGTGATCTTCTGAGCCTGTTCTGTGTGATGTCACTTAGTAAAGGAGCAGTCACTGGGTCCTGCTGTCTTTGCAGCCTGCTTGGGGTAGGAGAGACCAGGGAGCAGTATTCAGTGCTGATGGGACCTGGCTCCCTTTAGATCTCGCCCCCACTCCCACCACCCTGGGACATCACAGGGCAAACAGGAGACCTGGCTGGAGCCAGCTCCAAATCCAAGCTCTCCTGCAGTGCCCTCATGGGCTCCTTTGCCCATGTCCCTTCCCCAAGCTGGCTCACAGGTGGCCATGCCAGGCTGTCTTATTAAGAGCAGGGGGCTTTCCCAATCGATGAACAGAGAGCAAGTCTTCAAAACTCTCATGGGTCTGGGGATTTAGCTCAGCAGTTAGAGTGGTTGCCTTGCAAGCACAAGGCCCTGCGTTCTATCCCCAGCACCCCACCCCACAAAAAAAAAACACACAAAACAAAACTCTCAGTGGTGTTGCCCGCCACCTAGCGGTTCTAATAAGCATTGCATGTCCCCAGGGACAGGGAAGCTGTGGGGAGGCCAGGCTGGCTGGAGCAGGCAGAAGAGCCTTGGCAGGGCCTGGAGCTCCTCCCCCTTCGCCTGAGAGGGGAAGGAGCTTTCAGGAAACCTCCCTAAAGTCACCTAATGACCACTCGTTAACCTTACATCACCACACCATGCACCTTACCTGGGTTCATTTACTTTTCCCAACATTGTGGGATTTGCAGATGAGGAAACTGAGGCATAGAGAGGTAAGTAGCTGAGCAGCTTGCTGAGGTCACAGGGCTGCCTGCTACAGGGTGAAGGCCCAGGGCTGCTCTCTGACAGAAAGGAATGTTCTCGGCCAGCACACTGCATTCTCCAGGACAGCTCCTGGCCACTTGAGCTTTGAGCTGAACTAGAAAGGGAGGCATGTGACTTGGTGGGTCTCCTCTGCTTAGGGACATGATCCAGTCTCCACGTTGGCCTAAACATTCTTCTTTCAGAAAACATCTTTGCCTGCACTGCCATGAAAGGGTGGGTGACCCAGCCTCCCAGCAGGTAGGCACTTTACCCCTCCTGGTTAGGAAGTCTGGGACTTTGTAGGCAGCTTCATCCACGGTAGCAGGAATGCTCTGGGCTGCACATAAGCACAGTGTAACTAATACTGGTTTGGATCAGAGCCAGGGCTCCATCTGCGTCTCACAACAAGAGGACCAGTAAGCAGTTGATAAGATGGCAGTTTGCAGTTGTGCCTTCAGGGAATCTTGGACCTGGCTCTTTGCTTCTCTCCTTAGCATGTGGGCCTTTGTCTTTGCACCTGTCCCCTCTGATCACATAACAACTGCCATGCTGGGCTCATCCTCCTCCTTCCAGGCAGGAGGAAGGAGGCTGGCCAAATCCCCAAAAGGATATATCCGCTGAGTCTGTCTCTTTCAGAAGGCCCCACCCAGAGTTTTCCACTCACATCCAAGGAGCCAGAACAAGACCCCTGCTCTCTCCTCCCAAGTGACAGTGGCGTTCACTTAGTGAGGAAGCGGAGGTGGGGTTTGGGTGGGCTCCTGGCAGATCTGCCTCATGTCAAAAATCACTGTTGCGGCCCTCGAGGGTGCGGGAGGAAGGTCTGGCAAGGGGTAAAGAAGCCTGAGGAAGCGGCACCATCGAAGTGGGGAGCACTGGCGACCAGAGAGAGCACAGCACAAGGGGCCGCCTTCTCTGCGGCACTCTGCTCACTGCGTGACCTCGGCCAAGTCACCTTCCCGCTCTGGAATTCGGTTTCTTCTGTTTCAAGTCAGGAAAGCCCCTAACAAGCTGAGGACAATGAATGAAGCATCCGTGCAAAACAGTCTTTTACCTTAAGACTACATGTGCCTTTGCAGTTCAGAGTACCTTGAAGCTTCAATAACTTCAGGAAACATTAGGGAGTAAGAATATGTGAATTAACTCAGAAGGTAAAAAGAAATGGAAAGCTGAACAAGTCAAAGTTTTACTTATTTAAATTCTTAAAAACATCATGTCATAATTAAATTTTCCTCTACATCTTTTACAATTTGTTCTTAGAACAAATAATATATTCGCATGGCTCAAAAATTTAAAGCACTGGGGCTGGGGATTTAGCTCAGTGGTTAGAGTGCTTGCCTAGCAAGCATAAAGCCCTGAGTTCGATCCCCAGCACCAAAAAAAGAAAAAAAAAATTTAAAGCACTTACTGTATATGATACCCAGTAAGAAGTCTCCGGCCCGCCCCGCCTCCCAGCTACATCTTCCCCCACGCTGAAAGCATCTACATTTCTGTTTCCTTTAAATTTTAAAACACTTAAAAACTCATTTTTAAATATCATTTTAAAAATAAGCAAGTGTTTCATGGCAAAGAGAACCAACTGAAAGTTCAGGGCAGGGCTGGATTTCAGGGGTTTGTTAAGGCTGCAGGGAGGGGATGGCCAACCTTTGAAGTAGGTGATGACCAGACAGATGACCCCCCAACAAACACCCAACCATAGTGAGGATGGTGGGTGAGCTTGGTGTGGTCTGAGGCGTTGGGCAGTGTGGGTGGGGCTTTGGATAGGTGGGTGGGGCTTTGGGTAGTTTGGGCAGGGCTTAGGTAGTGTGGGCGGGGCTTTGAGCAGTGTGGGCGGGGTTTGGGGGTAGGTGGGCAGAGCTTGTAGGGCTGGAGCTTTAGGTGGGCATCCTTGGAGGGCACCTCTCTTTGTGGGTGGGCCAAGGCAGTCCTGTCTGAGCCCCACCCCCTTAACTCCCACAGGCTCTTACTATCTGACCACCACCTATGGGGCCCTGGAACACATCAAGAACTATGACAAGATCACGGTGACCCGGCAGCTGAGCGTGGAGGTGCAGGACTCCATCCACCGCTGGGAGCGAAGGCGCACGCTCAACAAGGCCCGGGCCTCGCGCTCTTCCGTGCAGGTGCGCTGCGGGTGGCTGGGGGAAGGGAGTTGTAGAAAGGTAGCCCCAGACGTCGGAGGTCTAGTCAGGTAGGCAGGCTAAGGAGGAATGAAATGTTTGTCCAACACTCCTTAGCACCTACAGCGTCCCAACACGCTGCCAGGGCTGGAGATGTGGGTACAGGTCATCCCAGCTGACCTACAGCATTGCCCCTGTGTCACTGGACAGATGCTTCCGGCCAAGGCTCCCTGCACCTCTCTCTGTACAAGCTGAATCAGGCCTCCAGGGCAGAATCCTGCCTCCTCCTCCACTCCCACATCCCACACACCCGAGGTGCACCAGATCCAGCCACCCACAGTTCCTGGAGCACGCTGAGCTCAGTTCCCTGGCTGCTCAGCCCCCACCCAGGCTGGTCTCCCTCCCCTTCTCCAGCATCCCCCTCTGAGAAGCCCTCCCTGACACCCACATGCCCGTGCCCCACAGGAGGGTGATGCCCTCCTCTGTGCCTCCCCACTACATGGATCACATCATGTACCCTCCAGAAGGGCAGCTCCCACGGCTCACCTGTCTTGGGCCCCCAACCCAGGGCCTCGGACAGAGCAGGACTGCCATGTTGAGTGGAAGGAGCACACCAGTCCTGAACCCCACTCCTGGCTTTCAAGATGCCCGTCTATAATATAAAGAGCCCAGACCTGGGAGGCAGGGGGCTCAGACTGGACATAGCTCTGTACTAGCGTGCTGTGTGACCCTGAGCAATCCCTGCCCCTCTCTGGGACTCAGTTTCCATATCCAAGCAGGCCAGCTGTGAACCAGATGTTCAGAGCTGCCAACCTAATGTCCCTGCCCCCTCCTCTAATCAGCAGCGTCTTGAAATTGGCTGTGTGGGGAGGGGGAAAAACCTGACTTTAGCTTCTGTCGGTTTCCATGGTAGGAGTATTTACACCCATTTCAGCTTCCATCACAGAACTTGGATCTGGAAAGAGACACGTGCCATCAGTTCTCCCGGGCTGGCGTGAGGGGTTGGCATGCCAGCTCCAGCCCACCACCATTCCCTGCCCCCCCCGCCCCACCTGTCCCCGACCAGCTCTGGGGATGTGAGCGCTCTAGTCTGAGCCTGGCCCAGCAACCTCCTGTCCTGTGGTTTCCAATGCTGAGCTCGGCACAGTATCGGTAGGCCAGACTCCTACCCCTGGGAACACGGAAGCTTGCGAGAGCCCCGCGATGGGAACC
>PVJO010020707.1:0-23830 GCA_004026905.1 Hystrix cristata
CTTCGTGTGTCCAGGGCGGGAGGGGGAAATCTCTCTGTCGCCTGGCAACGGATGTCGCAGGGCGGGCTCACTTTGCAGGCTTTGTCCGGCTGCGGGGGCCTCTCTCTCACCTGGCTGGCTGGCTCGGGTATGAGTTTCTTAACATTTTGTTTTAGGTCTCTAGGTTAATTCTGTTATGATTAGTGGACATATTATGAATAAGATCAATTTCTAGAAATGTGTTGAGATTTGTTTTATGATCTAAAATATTGTATATCTTAGTGAAATTTCCATGAACTCCGGAAAAAAAATTATATATTCCACTAATTTAGGTGGTGCTTTCTATATATTTCCGTTAGATCCTATTGTTTGATTATATTGATTTTTATAAGTTGGTCTTCCTTAATTTCATCTTATTTCGCTGTTTTCTCTTTCTCATCATTTTCCAGATGGTTTTTAGCTATCTTGAAATGAATTATGTCTTTATTTTCAAGACTGAGATTGAAAAGTGAAGGTACACATCAATCCATCATAATCAGTAAATTCATTCCAGTCTAGACTCAAGCAAGCCACACATCACCCTTCTTACAGTGCTCTCTGCCCTTCATTGACTTTTGTCCTTTAGACATAAGTAGTTCATCTCTCTTGAGGTATGTCAGTCTGACATGAGGAATTCTGTGGGTGTCAGCTCACCCATAGTTGACTTGGCATCCATCTTAAATTCAAATTTTGTTATGAAGAATAATAAGCAATAAGATTAATAGATGTGAATTCCTTTTTGTGTGTCAAGATATTTTCATAAATTTTATAACACTGAATTGCTAAGGGAACATTAACCCTCTCATTATTTCTGTCTTATTTCTCTATGTAAAAAAAAAATTTAGCACTGGGGATCAAACCCAGAGCATGGTAATCAAGCACTGTACACTGAGCTAAATCTTAGCTACCTCTGTTACCTTTTAGGTTACCCAAGTGTTTATGAAGTTGTTGCTTTTTTCAATTTCAATGGCATAAAAGTACTAAAGTTTTCACATGCTTTTAAGTAAAGCTTTTGAATTTTGCATATTTTGGGTTTTGTCCAGTTATGTATCAATTGTCATAATTTAATATTTATCTTCAATAATCCCTCTGTTCTCATTCCTATTTTAACAATGTTATAAATGCCATCACTGTGTTGCATAGTCTCATTAATATTCATGCTCAAATAAATACATACTTATCTATGTTATATATGGGAAATTTTTAATGAAAAAAAACAGCATCATGACATGTAGAGGTTCTAAAATTGACCTTACACACACACACACGTGTGTGTGTGTGTGTGTGTGTAGCATAGATTTTCCAGTGTAATATATAATGGCCTTGTGCATGCTAGGCAAGTACTTTACCACTTAGCTACACTTCCAGCCCCTAAGGTTTAATAGTTTTAAAATTCAAACTTTCAGTGCATATGAAATGCATGTAGTATAGATCATGAGGTAAATATACAATTTTTTTACACATAGGAATTATACAACATCAGAAACGCTGTATCACTATTTAAATGAATTCCACTTATAAAATGTGTAATTTTCTGATTTTATTTACTATATAATAGTTTTTTTTTGAAAGATGTTTTTAAAGATCAAAAACTACCATAGTTACAACTAGGTAAGAGTACATTCCAAGAGACCTGTTGTGCAACAATGTAACTATAGATGGTGATTTATTGTATTCTTCAAAGTAAAAAGAATGGGTGTTTTGTGTTCTCACCACAAAAACATTCTTGGAAGTGATCTGTATGTCTGTCCATCGACAGAAGAGTGAATAAAGAAAATGTGGTATTTATGCACAATGGAGTATAGCTCTGCCATAAAGAAGGGTAAACTTGGATCATTTGTAGGAAAATGAATACACCTTGAGACCATAATATTAGGTGAAATAAATGAGACACACAAACTTAAATATCACATCGTTTCTTTTATATGAAAAAACTGAAATATAAAGACCAAAATAAGAGGCAGATAATAGGAAATAGAGAGATACACATTTTGCAAATGAGAAAGATATCAGGAGATGGAGGGAGGGGGAGGGAGAGGAGGGAAGGAGATGAAAAAAGAAGATGTGTTGTGTACATGTATACATTAGGAATATAATCAATATGTACTGACAATATGTACTAATAAAACTTGAATGAAAAAAATGATAACTATGGGGGCTGGGGATTTAGCTCAGTGATTAGAGTGCTTGCCTTGCAAGTACAAGGGCCTGAGTTCGATCCCCGGCACCACAAAAAAAAAAAAAAAAAAAAAAAAAAAAAAAAAAAAAAAAAAAAAAAAAAAAAAAAAAAAAAAAAAAAAAAAAAAAAAAAAAAAAAAAAAAAAAAAAAAAAAAAAAAAAAAAAAAAAAAAAAAATGATAACTATGTGAAATAGCACATTTGTTAATTGGATATATTTAACCATTCCACAGAATATATTTACTAAAAACATCATGTTCCATATGACAAATACATACAGTATTATATGTCAATTTAATTAAATTGCAAAAGTAACTGTATTTAAATACAAAATAATTTATTTTCTTAAGTAAATTTCCATTTGAAATCCTCAAATTCCTCCAATAAGTAAAATTTGGATTTTTTTTTTTTTTTTTGGTGGTGCCGGGGATCGAACTCAGGCCCTTGTGCTTACAAGGCAAGCACTCTAATCACTGAGCTAAATCCCCAGCCCCTAAAATTTGGATTTTAAATGTAAATGTAATTTGTTTACCTGTGACTATGTATATGGCTTCTTCATATATGACTGTCCATGGTGTATATTTATAGCATTCAGTATTTCTTATATTTACCTAAGAATATAAACATTTATTAACTAAGAAAGCAAGGTCAAGGAAAATCTTTATGATTTCTAGGGACTTTTTGGATTTTTTTTCCCCATTTGAATGTATTACCATTATCTGCCATAGCCAGTACTTGTAAGGTTAATGACCCTTTGTAAATTTTGTTAGCCTGTCTTAATGAACTATCTTACTGATTCACATAAATTGAAAGTTGTTGATATACAGGAGACTTTCCTACCAGTTTCTGCTCAGTTATCCATGTAGCCACTTTAAATTCAACCACAATAAAGATTTTCTGGTAGAAAAAATCGACATAAGTAGAGGCTTAATGTTAGCTTGCTAGAAGAATTCCTTAAATACTTAACATAGATGATCTAGTAAATGAGTAATATAATTAATAGTAAAATATGTGTGCAAATTTTAAAGCAGTCTATTATCCTTAATTGGGTTTTGTTACTGTTGTGATGAACAGTTAGAATTACATGATACCCTAAATTTTTGTGTCACTTTTCATTTTATGTCAGTATTTTTAGATAGGCTACTTTTTCAATATACATTACAAACCTGCTGTGTAGAATTAATATCTTGTATGTCAGACATTTATTATGAGCATTGAATAAATTAGTCTCCACAAATCATTAATATACTGATTGTCATCTAAATAAAAATCATTACCTGTTAGTAATCTTTATTATTTTATTTTTAATACAAAGCAATAGTACTTATTATTCTTCAGGTACACAAAATTAGCTTGATCATATTTTTTTGTGTACAACAAATTCTCAATATCAGTCCATTTCTAGCCTGTTTTTATCTAGTTATTACTAATAATTTAAGAAACAGAAGCCTATCATCAAAAAATATATATATATATATATATATATCTGTCCTTACCAACTGACACTTAGCCTCCATACCACAGGTAATCATCACACTGATTCCCATTTAGCATTCACTAGCTTACTTTTGTTTTGCTCTATGGAATATTTTAAGAGGGTTTCTGGATTTTTGCTTTTTATTTTATTATGAAACTTTATTCTTATTTTTGTGTTATCATGGTTTAATATGTTTTCTACTGCAGACCATTCCATTGTGTGTATTTAACATGCAATTCTCCTACTGATACAAATTTGGACTCTTTCCAGGTTTTTGCTATTGTAGGAAATTATTGAATAAATAGTCTATACATATTGCCTATTATACATGTTTTTCTCAGGGCTTTCAGACAAGTGAAATCAATGGGCCATATCATTTCCCAAATCAACAAATGCAGAAAAAGCTTTTGACAAAGTCAACATCCATTCATAAAAAAATAGGTATAAATGGACCTTATCTCAATCTAATAAAAGCCATTTATGATAAAACAATGGCCAACATCATATTAAATGGGGGAAATCTGAAAACTTTCCCTGTAAAGTCATGAACAAGAGAAAAATGTCCACTATCACCACTTCTGTACAATAAAGTATTCAAAACATTAGCTGGAAAAATCAGGTAAGAGAAAAAAATGAAGAAGACATGTATAGGAAAAGAAGTCAAATTATCATTATCACAAGGTACACAGAGCTCTACATAGTAGAATGAAAAGTATACCAAAAGAGCCCTAGAATTAATAACCATTTTCAGTAAGGTAGCAGGATACAAAATCAACAGACAAAAAAATTAATAGTGTCCTTGTACGCTAAAAATGAACTCACCAATAAAGAAATTAGGAAAAAATTTCATTCCCAATAACATCAAGAAAAATTAAATACTTAGGAATTCAACTAACCCAGCATGTGAAAGATCTCTCTAATGAAAACTACAGTACTCTGAAAGAGGAGCTCAAAGAGAATGTCAGAAAATGGAAGGATAGCCCCTGTTCCTGGATAGGGAGAATGAATATAGTGAAAATGGCCACACTCCCAAAACTGTGATACAGATTTAATACAATCGCAATCAAAATACAAACAGCATTCCTCATAGAACCAGAGAAAACATTCCTAAAATTCTCATGGAACCAGAAGAGACCCAGACAAGCAAAAGCAATCCTGGGCAACAAGAACAAAGCAGGAGGCATTACAATCCTGGATTTTAAATTACATTACAAAGCTACAGTGGTAAAAACTGCATGGTATTGGCACAAAAACAGGTATGTGGATCAGTGAAACAGAATAGAGGATGCAGAAACAACCCCAGACAAATGCAGCTACCTGATCTTTGACAAAGGGGCTGAAAACATACAAAGGAGGAAAGATAGCCTATCCAACAAATAATGCTGGGATAACTGGCTTATACACATGCAGAAGAGTGGAGCTAGACCCATATTTCTCACCATGTATTAAAGTAAAAATGGATCAAAAGTCTAAATATTAAAAAAAATCTAGTGGAAGAAAAAATAGGTAAAACTGTTTAACTTATAGGCATGGGCAAGATCTTTCTGAACAGAACCCCAAATACATAAGGAATAACAACAAGATTCAACAAATGGGCCACTGTGTTCTTTCTTACATGGTGGCCCACCCTCATGCTGTAGAGTGTACTTCTTTTCCTACTTTTACTTGGCTCAAACTCACTCTGCAGAGCTTATTTCTTTTCCTACCTTTAATAAAACTTCGCTACCATTTGTAGTTGTCTTGACCAATTCTTTGCCCAGAACAGAAAGAACCTAGAAACTACCTCCAGAAGGAGAATCCTGTACTCCAAAATCTGGTAACATATCTGGCTTAGCCAGCCAGAAGCAACAGGTTTATTAAAATATGTCATCTATCCAGCATATGAATCAGGTTTTGCATACCTTGTTTATATTTTTACCCTTCCTGTGGGCACTTGGGACTCTGCCCCTGCCTGATGCTTTTTTTTTTTTTTTTTTGAGACAGGGTCTCCCTATAGAGTTCAGGCTGGCCTTGAACTCACTGTGTAACCCACACTGCCCTGAAACTCACAGCAATCCTCCTGCCTCAGTCTCCCGAATGCTGGGATTAGAGGTGTGCACCACCACGCCTGTCCTGATGCTTTTTTCTTATGAGCAATGGAGCAGGGTTTAGAGTTTGGCCTTGGAGGCTCATCTGTTTCAGCACACCTTCAGTTATTAGTAATGGTCATCATTTCCACTGGAACGGCTGTAACATATTTTATTTCCAGCACCGTTGGTGTGTTTCTTTTCATGACTGGACTTGGGTTCTTACTGAGTCTTAACCTGAGTGATACGAGTTTTGTCTTCAAACACAGCATGGCCAGAAACAGCAGGAACCAAAGCTCAGGCTTCTTCCAAAGGTTCTGGAAGATGGTTTGTGGAAAAAATTCCTCTTGCACATCATTGTATTAATCTCGACTCTCTTAGAAACTAGTCTACTGCATCACTTCGCTGAATTCTCACAGATTTCCAAAAGCAGTTCCCAGGCCATTTTTGGCTACATTTTGATAATATTGCTTATAATACTGTGCATACTTAGAGAAATTCAAAGCACCTATATCTTGGAATTTTCTCAAACCCTTTCTCTCCAAAGGATGTGTGACTTGTGACTGTATTTCTAGGGATGCAAACAGAGCTCCTGAAGATCAGTGTTATCAGACAGATTTTGCTAACTCTAATGTTACCTTTTGCTGTGATTATATTTCTTTCATTGGATAATTCCTTACAGGGGGCTTACTCTGTGTCTGTCTCCATTTGAGGTAAGCTAATATGTTCACAATGTTCAGTGTTCCATCCAAAATGAAGGGTTTCAATGCTTGAATATTCAACTCTTTTTTAGTACCCTCCAGGAAAATTTTGTGGAGCACTTCCATATATGAATAGCTGTTGTACATTTTAGTTTTAGATATTTTATCCTTATCCTTGCTGTTGTCACTGAATTATTTTCCAATCAATTAAATCTGTTATAGCAGAAATCTATTGATTTTTAAATTAATATCACTGGTACATTTTAGATATACATAATGATTACATTCATCACAGGGAATTTGTACCTGTACATAATATATCTTGATTTTTCTTTTTTCCTCAATCCCCTTCCTCCCTTCAACCATCTTTTCCCTCCTTAGTCACGAAAGCTTTGTTTGCATGTTTTCCTTCTATTGTCTTTTTCTTTTCCCTTCTTTCCTTCCCCCTCCCCCACCTTGTTCCCCTTTCCATTAGAAGTCTATTGATTTTTGCATAGTTATTTTCTGTCTTCCTTTTACTATATTAACACCTATCATGTACTTTTGTGTACAAAATCCTATTAACTGTAGCTGATAGGGTACCACGAGAAGGAGGGGGCAATGGGGAAGAGAGTAAAAAAATTTCAGATGTACCTTGTGCATGTGCCAACTACCCACAGTGAATGTAATCATTGTGTCACAAACATAAACTAAGAAGATGGAAATGGGAAAAGGGTATCTAGAGACACAAGGATGAAGGAGGAGGAAAGGAAGAAATAAAAAGAATCAAGATATGTTAACTACATGTACCTATTCCCTTAGATGAATGTAAACATTATGCATTGCAAACATAATGAAAAAAATTTTTTAAATGCCAAGAATCATGACCTGGGGAAGCGAAAAATAAAATAAAATTATTGAAAACTACTGCTGACTATAGGGAGGCTTTAATATTTCATTTGGTTAGTAATATATCTTATTTATTATCTGATTCCAGGTTTAAGATAATGTACATATGTCTAATAGATCATGGATGCAAACTAAAGTCAGACAATACCCATTACACACCCATTTGTTATTTAATGAGGCATAATTGAATTTGTTTTAACATATACAAAATCTGTTTCCATCAAAATCTTGTGGATTCTGTTCTCTACCATTTTAGGGTTCCCTGGAAAGCTTCCTGAAACTCAACTATCTATCCCCTGTCTGTCTGTCTAATGTTGTTGACAGAAATATTTATTTTTAAGGAATCAACCTACAATTGTGTTGACTCTATGGACAAATCTAAGATGTAGAAATAATCTGTACTATGAGCTTTTTGTCAGTATTAAATGGGATGCAGTACACAGAAATAGCAACCTGACATATATGTAAATACATTATGAAAATGAATGTTTTCTTTATTGTCATTGTTACTAACACTATGAGCAATTTTCTCCAATTTTCACAGAAAGGAAACTTTGAGACTATGATCATTACTTAAGTGATGAGGAGAAGTCAGAAAGCAATTGTTCTATATTTGCTTTAAATAAGTTCTCAATATTTTAACTACAAAAATAATATTTATGCTAAGCAATGAAAAAGAGGCAGATAAAAATAACTTCTTATTCTCTCTGCACTTTGTGAATGCCATACTGACTAATGTTTCACTGTAAAAGAAACTGCAACTTAACAGTAGAAATTAGTTCAAACAATTAAAAAATACTCAGAGTATCTAAATCCTGTGAAATTTGTAAGTATATTTTCAAAACTAATTTGCCATGTTGTAAAACATTCAAGTATATAGCAAACAGTAAGTTGTATTTTTGTAATATCACATATCCTTTTTCTCTTCAGAGTTTTATTTTCTGCAAATATTTTCACAAACATTGACTCATTTGATCTGCAGAAGTCATAATTCATAATACATGGCTGGGGGTCATTTTTAAGATTAAAAACTACTAATCCATGGTTGCCATTTAGTACATGGTTGCAAGCACTCAGTAAATAATAAGCATTGTTACTGTTTTTCTTATTAATCTTACTTATTCTAAAAAGCACATTTTTATCTACTTTTGGTGGTCAGGATACCTTTGGCTTAGAAAATTTACATGGAGTTGAAATCACAAGATAATCAAATGACCATTTCTTGCATTTTAAAATAATATTTTTTAATTTTTAAATTACAAATGGAATATTTGCACACAAAACAGTAAAAATCTGTTTCCCCAAAGTTCCTTATTTCTACACTCTTGCTTTTATGTTGAATGTACCAGCAGCATACTGTCATAAATTCCTGTGCTCAAGCAAATGCATAATCAACCTGCTAAAAACTAGAGAAGAGAATGTTTGGATACTGTTGGATTTTAGAAAAGTGTCATCATGCTGTGGATTTCCTCATAACATGCTTTTCTCTCAGCTAATTATGCATAATAGCTCTGTCAGTCTGTGTTTTCGGGGTCTTCTGTTGTAAAATTCAGCACTTTCACAATGTAGAATGTAGTTTTAAAATGGAAATTTAACTTTTTAAAAATCATGAATGCCAGATTTTCCTGATATCATTTATATCTAGATTTGGAATCAATTTTAAATTACTTTATTATTATAGCTTTACAATGATGTTTATTAGTATAAGTATCACTCATTGCTCTTCTGAATTGTTTTACTAAATAATGACATTCATTTATGATTCTAAATGAACTTTGCATTTTTTATTAACGTGTAATAATTGTACATATTTATGTGTTACAGTGTGACATTTGATGTCTGCCGTATGTACTCATCAAAACAGGACAATAAACATTTCCAACTGATCATTTATTTGTTTAGAACCTTCAGCTTCCTCTATTGTTATTCATAAAATATATAATAGGTAATTGTGAACTGTAGTAAGAGTCGGTCCTAAATACTGTATTTTGGTACCCATTTTCCAGCCTCCTTCATAATATTGGCTTGTTTTTGTGCTCTAAAAAACATCACATTGCGTGCATGAGAAACCCTGGATTCAGTCCCCAGCCTTGAATTAATAAATAAATAAATAAATGAAATAATTTAAAACGTCATTGGTATTTAATTAACATGAAAATAAGTGAAAAAGTAAGAACTTTTAAGTAGAAAGTATTTTTTTTTATCCAGGATCATAAGTTTATCCAAATAATTAAGCCTTATTTGAAATCTCTATGGAAAATTTAATTGTGTTCACCTTATAAGGGTAAATATTCTTTTTTATTTTGGGTTTTTTTTTTTTTTTTTTTGGTGCTGGGGATCGAACTCAAGGCCTTGCAGTTGGCAGGCAAGCACTCTAACCATTGAGCTAAATCCCGAGCCCCAAAACTTTTTTTTTTTTTTTTTGGTGCTGGAGATTGAACTCGGGGCCTTGTGCTTGCAAGGCAGGTGCTCTAACCACTGAGCTAGCTCCCCAGTCCTAAATATTCTTAAAACATGTTTTTTTCTTTTTAATATGAGTTAGTGTTTCTTGTGCTATGTTCTAACTAATTCTTATTGTTATATTGGGCAGCTGTTAATTTTATAATATTTCTTCTCTGCTTACCTAATTAAAATTTCTCATATTGCTCATTGATTTTTAGTTTATTTTCTTGAGTTTGAAATTTCTATCCATTCAAGTCTATCATTTATACATTTGCTACTTTGGAACATTAGTTCTAAACTACATTCATCTGCTGTCAACTATGCCCACAAGCCCCACCATGACCGGTAATAATAGCCTGCATATATCCTTATATATTCTAGGGGCTTGATTGCTGGTCAACTTGAGTGGGAACACCCAGTTGAAATGAGTCAGTGTGATTCTGGGCGTGGAAGACCCACCTGAAGATTGTTGCTGGAACTGTAAAAAGGAGAAGGGGAGGGAAGATTGCACGCTGCAGATTGTCCTGGAAGAGCTTCATTGTAGCTACTTTTCTTTGGAGCGTCTTAGGGTTTTTCTTCAAAGAAGCTTTGGCTGTTTTTCCTTCTTCGGAATCCCTCAGCCTTTTGGCACAGATCCTTCAGCCTTTGGGTGCAGATATGTACATGCACAGGACATTGCAGTGGTCTCCAAGCCTTCCACTGGATCCTTCCAGTCTCCAGCATGCAGACAGACGCTTTGCACTCTTCTACACCTGATTCCAGTAAGCATTGACTAATACACATATACATAACATGGGAAATTTAATGTTAAAGTGTAATTACCTTTGATATTCTCCAGAATATTGTGCATCATACTTTTCTTAGCTCACTACACATTACTGATGTTCTCGTAATTCTTCAGATTGTTAGGGGAAGGAGGAGAGAGGAGGGGTAAGAGGGCAAGGGGAAGTAACAATGATTAAGATGTAGTACGTCTATGCACGAGTTCCTCAAGATGACAGTAATTATTGTGTACTGCAAACATATGCTAATAAAAAACTAAAATTATGGGAGAAAAATAAAAATAAAATTCAACTCTTCAGCACATGTGGAAAGTATTTACATTTAGGTTGTGAATGAGGTTTTAACATTTTCTCCTGCAAACAACTATAAAATTTAGCCACAGCATTTACGCTATTAATTCTATTTCATTGTTATCTCTTACAGTTCTTAACCTAATGCAGTGTTTCCATTATTTTAGCTTTTTTTAATTTACGAAGAACATGTATTGATACATTGTAGATGTACATAATGATCACATTCATCATAGTTAATTTGTACCTGTACATGATATATCTTGGTTTCACCCTTCCCTGCTCCCTTCCACTCCCCCTCCCCTCCTTATTTACAGCAGTTTTATTTACATTTTTACGTTTTCTCCTCTTTCTTTTCTTTTCCCCTTCCTTCCTTTCCTACTCCTCCCTCTGTAGTTCTCTTCCCATTTGAATATTATCTTTCTTTTTCAGAGTATTTGCCTTTTTGCCTTATTTACACTTATGATTTCTCATATGAGAGAAACAATTTGATATGTACTCACACACATCTGATTTATTTCACTTAAGAGTATGTTTTCAAGGTGCATCCATTTACCTACAAATGTTTCAAACTGATCCTTTTTTATGGCAGCATAGCACTCAATTGTATAAAAAAGAAAAACCCCATATCTTCCTTAGCCATTCATTAGTTGCTGGGCATTTGGGTTGTTTCCAAGACTTAGCTATTACAAATTGTGTCCCTATCAACATGCTTGTGCATATATTGCTGTGGTAAGATGTTTTTAATTCTTCTGGGAAGATAACAAGAAGAGGAATGGCTGAGTTATATGGAACCTCTAGTTTTTTTGAAGAATCTTGTATTTTTTGAGGAAGCACCAGCTTACACTACCACCATCACTGGAAAAGGGTTCCTTTTTCCCCACAGCTCCGCCAGAATTTGTTATTGATTTCTTGATAATAGCTGTTCTTTCTGGAGTGAAATGGTATCTCAGCGTTGTTTTAATTTGCATCTCTCGAATGACCAGTGATGTCAAACACTTTTTCATATATTTATTTGCTATTTGTACTTCTTCAACTGAGAACTGTTTATTCATTTCAGATGCCCATTTTTGGATTGGGTCTTTAAATTTGGGGGGTCTGATTTTTTTTGAGTTCTTTATATACTCTAGATGTTAGACCTTTGTCTGAGGAACAACTGGTAAAAATTTTTACCACTCTGTGAGTTCTTGCCCCACTCTGTTGGTGATTTCTTCTGTTGTGCAAAAACTTTTTAATATGATGTGATCCCAGCCACTGATTCTTTGTATTATTTCCTATTCAGTCTGAGTTTTGTTCATAAAGTTTTTTCCTACACCTATGTCTTTAAGAGTTCTTCCTAGTCTATCTTCCAGCAGATTTAGTGTTTCTGTTTTACTGTTTAGATTTCTGATCCATTTTGATTTTAGTTTAGTACATAGTGAGAGACATGTATCTAGATTTAGTTTTCGGCATGTGGCAAGTCAGTTTTTCCAGCACCATTCATTAAAGAGGCTATCATTCTTCGAGTGAGGGTATTTGGCTCCTTTGTTGAAGGTGAGGTATTTGAGTGTGTTTGGAGTTGTTTCTGCTTCTTCTAGCCTGTTCCATTGGTCCTCAGGTCTGTCTTTGTGCCAGTACCATGCTGTTTTTATCAGTGAAGCTTTATAGTACAATTTCAAGTCAGGGATTGTGATGCCTCCTGCCTTGGCCCTGTTGCCCAGAATTGTTTTTGCTATTCTTGGTCTCTTCTGGTTCCAGATGCATTTTATAATTGCTTTCTCTAATTCTTTGAAGTATGCTATTGGTATTTTGATTGGAATTGCATTAAATCTGTATAGTAATTTAGGAAATATGGCCATTTTCACTATGTTGGTTCTTCCTACCCAAGAACAAGGGATATCTTTCCATTTTCTGATATCACTTTCAATTTTTTTTAAAGTACTGTGGTTTTCAATGTAAAGATCTTGTACTTGCTTTGTTAGATTGATTCCTAAATATTTCATTTTTTGATGCAATTGTGAATGGTGTAGCTTCCCTAATTTCTTTCTCAGTGAGTTTGTTATTTGTATATAGAAATGCTATTGATTTTTGAGTGTTGACTTTGTATCCAGTTATGTGACTGAACTTAGTTATTAAATCTAGAAGTCTTTTGGTGGAGTTTTTGGGGTCTTCTATGTAGAGTATCATGTCATCTGCAAATAATAACTTAAATTCTTCCTTTCCTGTCTTTATTCCTTTTATTTCTTTCCCTTGTCTAATTGCTCTGGCTTATTTTTTCAAGAACTATACTGAATAAGAGTGGTGATAGTGACATCCTTGCCTTGTTCTAGATTTTAGATTGAAAGCTTTCAGTTTTTTACAGTTTAGTATGATGTTGGCCATTGGTTTGTCATAGATGGATTTTATTGGATTGAGATATAGTCTGTCTATTTCTAATTTCTGTAGGGTTTTTAACATGAATAGGTGTTGGATTTTGTCAAATACTTTTTCTGTGTCTATTGAGATACTCATGTGATTTTTGTCCTTGACTCTGTTGATATGGTGAATTACATTTATTGATCTGCATATGTTGAACCATCCCTGCATCCCTGGGATGAATCCTACTTGGTCTTAGTGTATAATCTTCTTGATAGTTTGTTGCATTCTGTTTGCCAGTATCTTATTGCAAATTTTTGCATCTATGTTCATTAGGGAAACTGGCCTGTAGTTCTCTTTTTTGGTTGGATCCTTTTCTGGTTTTGGTATCAGGGTAATGCTTGCTTCCAGGAATGATTTTGGGAGTATTGTTTCCTTTCAATTTCATTAAAGAGTTTGAGGAGTAGTGATATTAGATCTTCTCCAAATATCTTGTAGAATTCTTCTGTGAATCCATCAGGACCTGGGATTTTCTTTGTGAGTAGGTTTTTAATTACCTCTTCAATTTTAGGGGCTGATATTGGGTTATTTAGTATTTTTATTTCTTCTTGATTCAACTTTGATAATTTGTAGGTATCTAATAATCTATTTCTTCAGTGTTTTCAATCTAATTTGAGTGTAGATGCTTGAAGTAGGTACTGATGATCTTTTGGATTTCTGCAGGGTCAGTTGTGACTTCACTTTTTTCATTTTTTAATTGCATGGATTTGAGTCTTTTCTTCCCTTTTTTTTATAAGATTGGCTATTGGTTTGTCAATTTTATTTAATCTTTCAAAGAACCAACTCTTCAATTCATTGATTCTTTGTATTTTCTTAGTCTCACTTGCATTAATTTCAGCTCTGATCTTTATAGTTTCCTCTCTCCTACGAGCTTTGGGTTTGATTTCTTATTCTTTTTCTGGAAGTTTGAGATTCAACATTAGGTTGTTTCCTTGCACTCACTCTGCTTTCCTGATGTGGGAATTCAACACTATGAATTTCCATCACAGCACTGCTCTCATCGTGTCCGATAAGTTCCAGTATGTTGTATTGGCATTATCCTTTAATTGTACAAACTGCTTAATTTCTTATTTAATTTCATCTGTGACCCAGCTGTTGTTCAGGAGGATGTTATTTAATTTCCATGTGTTTATGTAGTTTTTTTGGTTTCTTTTGCCATTGATTTCCAATTTCATTGCACTATGGTCTGATAATATGCATGGAATAATTTCAATTACTTTGCATGTACCTAAGCATGCTTTATGAGCTAGTATGTGGCCTATTTTGGAGAACATTCCATGTGCAACTGAGAAGAATGTGTATTCTGATGCTGTGGGATGGAACACTCTGTAGACATCTACTAAATCCATTTGTTCACAGATTTGGTTTAGTTCTTATATCTCTTTGTTGATTTTTTTTTTTTTTTGTCTAGTTGATATGTGTATTTGTGACAGTGGGGCGTTGAGGTCTCCCATTATAATTGTGTTGGTGTTTATTTGATTTTTCATTTTCATAAGTATTTGTTTTATGTAATTAGGTGTATTTGGTGCATAAATATTACTGATTGTTAGCTCTTCCTCTTGGAGTTTTCCCTTAAAAAGTATGTAGTGATCTTCTTTGTCTCTCTTGATGAGTCTTGGCTTGAAGTTCACTTTGTCTGTAATTAGGATAGCTACCCCTGCTTTTTTCTGTGTTCGTGTTGCATGAAGTACTGTTTTTCTTCCTTTGATTTTCAGGCTATGAATTTTTTTTGGGGGGGGGTTAAATGTGTTTCTTGTATGCAGTATATTGATGGATCCTGTTTCTTCATCCATTCTGCTGGTCTGTTTCTTTTGATTGGCGAATTGAGACCAATTACATTGATGGTTATAACTGTTATGTATTGACTTATCTTTGTCATAGTCTTTTTCTGTTTTTGGTTCCCTTTTTCCCCTCTGTTTAACTATTTGCCTTGCCTGGTGGATTATTTTTATTAATGGCCTTGGAATTATAGTATCCTTTTTCCCTTTCTAGGATATCCTTCAAAATATTCTGTAGAAATGGTTTGGTGGTCATGAATTTCTTCAGTTGTTCTTTGTCATGGAAGTATCTTATTTCATTATTGAATTTGAAAGACAGTTTGGCCAGGTACATCAATCTGGGTTGGAGATTTTTTTTTTTTTTTTTTTAGGGCTTGAAATACTTTGCTCCAAGCTCTCTTTGACTTAAGGGTTTGTGTTGAGAAGTTTGCTGTGATTCTGATGAGTTTTCATTTGTAGTTGATTTGTTTCATTTCTCTAACAATTATCAGTATTCTGTTCTTGTGTTGAATTTCTGGAATCTTGATTATTATATACCTTAGTGTAGATTTATTTTGGTCATGGTTAATTGGGGTTCTATATGTCTCACTTATCTGTATGTCAAATTCTTTTCTCTTTTCCTGCTTTTTCATTCACTCCAATCACTCCTGTATTTTTCTTCTTTGCATCATCTTGCAACTGTTGGATTAATTTTTCATAGTCTCTAGCTATTTTCAACAAGTCTTTCTTTTCATGATCATTAACTGCAGTCCTGTCTTCTAGACCTGAAATTAAGTCATCAATTTCATTCAATCTACTGTGTATACTTTCAAGAGAATCTTTGATTTCTTGAATATCTGTTTGAATCTGTTTCATGAATTCCATTTCTTTCCTGAGTTGAGTGTTCAAATTTTCCATCATTTTCCTAAGCTCCTCTGTTTTTTTATCTGCATTTACTCTAAATTCACTAAGCAGGTCTTTCATTAACATCATCACCTCTTTTTTAACTTGAGCAGTTATTCCTAGTTTGATGTTCTCTTTAGCCTCATCATCTGTTTTTTAACTTCTGCTGCTGTCATTTCTGAAAGTTCTGTTGAGTATCTTCAGATTTCCTTTATTTCATTGTCCTCTGGATTTTTTCTGTTGGGGCTGGGGATCTGGGGTTGTATTTTACTTCTGTGACTTGTCATTTTATATATATACATATATATATCTATATATATATGTATATATATTTAGTTTGTTTTCTGTGTTCATTTTTGTAGTTTGTTTATGGTAGATAACTGTAAGACAAGTAACAAGACTTTCTCAGGAAATGTCTATTCCTCAGAGATGTCTTCTAGGTAAAGGTGGTTCTTGGCTCTTGTGTCTGCCTCAATATCCTACCTTCAAACTTTAATAGGGATGAGAAGTTTCTGTCTATTTGGCCCAGCACTTAGTTTTTCTATACTGTACTGTGTTAATGATTATGACCCCAGCTAATCACAGTATTGTCATTCACGAAAGAACCACTGATTGTAATAGGTATGACATCCTGGTTATAGTAGTACATTAGCAATAACAATAGCATCAAGCACATTCATGAAATTGACAGACTGTGGCACCTTTTACCATAGGAGCAAGGTCTACAGTTAATAACAAAATCCCACACAAACCAGGACTTTATGCAGTGAGTTTCCCATTGGTTTTATGGTTTTTACCCTGTGTGTGGAGTGTGGGGGCAGGGAGAGAATTAAGAGGCATAGGAAAAGATAGAGAGGTAAATGAAGAGAAATGTAATAAATGCAAGACTGGAGGATAAAAGATCATTTAAACTTTTGGAAACTGGAGTAGACAGGAGAGGAAGAGTGAAGGGCAAAAAAAAATTGTAGCAAACCAAAGAAAATCTAGACAATATTCACTCACATGAAAAAAGAAAGAAAAAAATTCAAAAGAGGCAGTTGAGGAAGGAGAGAGAAAAAAGAAAAAAGAGAAAAGGAGATATGAACAAAACAGAAGATAATAAAAGTAAAAACCTGAACAACAACAACAACAAAGAGTAGATATAAAAATGAAAACAAAGGAAACAGGTAACCAAATGAAAAAGAAAAATAAAAAAAAAAGAAATGGCTAAAGAAGTTTTTTTTTACACAATGGAGTACTACTCTTCCATAAAAAGGATAAATTAGAGACATTTGTAGGTAAATGGATGCACCTTGAGAACATACTCTTAAGTGAAATAAATCAGACACTCATGAGTATACATTGAATTGTTTCTCTGATATGAGAATTCATAAGTATAAATAAGGACAAAGAGATATAATAGATATTAGGTAAAATAAAGATGATATTCAAAAGAGAGGAGAACTAGAAAGGGAGAAGGGGGAAAAGAAGGAAGGGGAAAAGGAAAGAAAGGGGAAAAATGTAAAAATGTCAATAAACCTGCTGTAAATTGGGAAAGGGGGAACAGAAGGGAGGGATGGGGAAGGAGTGGGAGACCAAGATACATCATGTACAGTTACAAAATAACCATGATAAATGTTATCGTTATGTATACGTTGTGCCAATACATGTTCTTGAAACACATATGTGTGTGTGTGTGTGTGTGTGTGTGTGTGTGTGTGTGTGTGTGTGTGAAATTCCTCTGATGCCCACAGTTCTGTAGTAGTGTCCAGGCCAGAGCTCTAATCTGTGCTGTGTAGCCCCACTGAATCTTCAGTGGTTAGCATTGGGTACTGTGGTGATCTTGGCCTCCAGGTGTTGTGTCTGGGGCAGAGTTCTCAGCCAATAGCTCTCTGGGAGTCCTTTGGCAACCCGTCCATGTCTCCTTACCCTTTTTCTCTCCATGGTTTTTTCTCAGTTGTGCGGGTACGGTGGCTGGCACTTCTGAGTCTTTGCACACTCTCCTCTGTTCCACACCACTGGCACTCCTTTCTCCTCTCTCTCAGCTACTAGAAGCAGGGCTAAGCTGTTGCAGTTGTGATGCAGTCGCAGATACTAGATGGAGGTTCTGCAGGGTGTGCTGGCTGATATGGGGCTGGACTGCTGAAGAGGCAGTGCAGTCGAAGAAAGTTTGCCTCTGGCAAATTGAAATTTTGTGCCCCTCTCTTTTTTTTTCCCAGCCAGGTGTTGAAAGCAGGGCAGGGTGGAGTGGCATTGTTCTCTTTCACCAATGCCCACTGAAGCTGCAGAGCATCACTTTGTCATCGGTTGAGGTTCCAGTTAGTAGCTATGGCGTGGGAAAAAAAAAAGAAAAAGAAGAATGGAAGAAATCCTGACAGCTGCTTGGGGGAGGGAGCAGCTTCCTAGTTGTTCGCTCTTTGTGTGCCAGCGAAATTTGCTGCCAGGCTGCAGTGTCCTTTGTTTGGAGGAAGGCAAAAAATAAATAAATAAATAAATAATAATTACAACTTTAAAAAAAGAGAAAAGAAGGGAGAAAGCTGGAGGGTCTTCTGCCTCAGATCTTTCCTAGATGGCTGGAGTTTGTCTCACTATTACAGTCTTTCAGATTTTTAGGTTTTTCTTGGAATGTTGGCTCTGCCTATGCATGGGCTGAGGTCCTACCGGCAGTGCTGTGGGCTGCTTCACTGTTCCATAGAGTCCTATGTCTATGTTTTGCTTGGTCTCTTATCTCAGGTTGATTCTAGAATAAAGTCTCTTATCTCAGGTTGATTTTGGAATAAGGACATATGTCCTTCAGGGGACTTTGGGTTACCTGGATTTCAGTCAGTTTTCGTGGAGCAACTCCAATGTAGCTCCTCCTCTCTTCAGCCTTGTTGGAGCCCCTCTATTTTAGCTTTAAAATAAAGTTTGAAGGCAGATATCTTTTTCTAATTTTTGTAAATTTTTCTCTAATGTTTTATGATTTTGGTGGTTGTTAATTTTGAACTGAATATCACTTTTTTCAAAATTAAAAAAATAAATAAGTCACTCTGGAGTACTTAGTATAAATAATTTCTTTACAATGTTTCATCTCTCAGGATCATATATGTTGATTTGTTCTCATTGTTTTATTTTATTGTATTTTTTATTTTGGGGGTGCTGAGTATCAAACTCAGGGCCTTGTGCTTGCTGGGCAAGTGCTTAGCTAAATCCCCAACTCATTGGTTTTTATATGTAGAACAATTTGAAAGTTTTTAAATAAAAAGAATCTTAATTAATTATTGCCAATTTGATTCCTAATTATTTTGCTTCAAAAATTTTCTTCTCTAAATGAATTTTTATCTAATTTTACTTTTCAAATATATATTGTTGGCACATAGAAAATCTACTATTTTATTATCTTGCTTTCTGTCTGCTCATGAAGATGAGTTTTCATTCATCTTCACTGGTTTCTTTTGGATTACCTACATTAATTACATCTTATGGATATGATGCTCTGAAACATATCCCCGTAGTCAGTAAGGGCTCCATGTTGCTGTACAGACAGAATCAGACAATACCTTTGCTTTCAAACAAAGGTATCTACACCCTCTATTATTATTTTGACAGCCTGCAGTAGATCCATGCCCTTTGGTAAATTTTTGGAATGCATTCACTGCCATTTGTCCACAGGCCACCCAAACTCATGATAGGCCTCTTCATTAAAAAAAAAATCATTTAAATGATTTTAAAGTAGAATTCAAAATTAACTAGAAATTAATTTTATTCAAAGTCTATAATATTGTGACAGATAACAATATACACTATGCAGGAAAACAAACATCTATAAATGTGTCTTGTTATACATGGAATCAAATGTTTGGATACCATATTTGCCCATATTTCTATATGAGTATATTTTCACTTTTGCTTTAAAACATTAAAAAAAGAAATATCATTTGCGATGATAAAGATGAACCTGAAGGACATTATGTCAAGTAAAATGAGCCAGGAACAGAAAATACAAGTGCCTCATGATCTCACATTAGTGGAATCTGAAACAATTGATTTTGTAGTAGACGGCAATGTGGTGTTTAATAGGGGCTGGCATGTTTAAGGAGGTGTTGGATGAATATTGTTTGAAAAATGCACAATTTCATTTTGATGAGATTGGGCACATTCAGAATGGCATGGCCGTAGGCCACAAAATTTCATTTAGATAGGAATAAGTTAAAAAGATGTACTGTTCAATATAGTGATTATAGTTAATAACAATGTATTATATATATTCTTGAAAAATGTTGTGAGTATATTTTCAGTGTTCGCACAACGAAAATGATAGCTGAGTTAATAGATACATTAATAAACTTGATTTAGCCATTCCATATTGTACATATACTTTAAAACATGTTACACACGGGAAATATGTAAAATTTTATCTTTCAATTTAAAATAGATTAAAAATAAAATATTTTCACATTTATTGTTTCAGCAAATCCTGAAACCACAAGAAAGAGGTGAAAATAAGATCTGTGATACAAATAGTAAAGTACTATTGGGAGGAAATAGAAACATTAAGAGGTGGGGCCTAAAGTCTTTAGGTTATTGGCAGAGTGTCCACAGCTGTGGATCTGTGGTCTCTTACTCTCTCTTTTTTACCTCTCTGCCCTGCAGTGAGCATTTTGCCTTACCACATGCCCCTCCCATGATGTGCTGCTGTTCCACAGGCTTAAAAGCAATGGTGACAACTGATCATATATGAAATCTCCAAAACTGAGCCAAAAATGAGTGACTTCTCTTTACAAGTCTACTATCTCAGGTATTTGTTGTAGTGATGGTAGGTGGAATAACACAAAATGTTACTAATTACCAAAATTGTTATTAATACTAAGAATCTGTTCTATTTTCTTCATTATACAGAATAGAGAACTTGAGATCAGTGAGATTTTTGTTTAAAATATCAAAAGGCTCAACTTATTTAGTCACAATGATTGCTTTTTTAACCTAATTTGTGAGACATCGTGCAAATATAAATCGATGGAATGAGTAATCTTCCTTAACATTCCTTCTGTTCCATCACCCTGATATTAAAAAGGTGTACTTGTGATCTTAGATAGCAAAGTGTAATGTAACGATGATGTCTTTTCTCCAATACATCTGCATTGTTATGGCAACATGAACATTCCAGCATGGCTCTGGAAATGTATCAAAGTGATATTACAGTTCATTTGTAAAACTTAATCGATGATGATATTTAAAATATAAAAGATGAAAAGAGGAATGGGGAGTAAATCATATAATAAACTAGTAGAAAACAATAATAAATAAAAGAATGTATTGCTGGCACAAAAAATGTAAGGTAGCTGAAAAAATTTAATTGCTTAAAAAGAGGTGAGCAAATCCATTAGCTTATTTGGCACACCCCCTAAAATATTGTTGATTTTGTTTCTAGATATTTTATAGACATTCTTTCAATTATGTATTTTTTCATTGTATTCTCTAGCTTCATATCATTGATATATGAGAGAGCTGTTATCATCTGTATATTTTATTTCTGCCTATATACCTAAGTGAAATATTTTACTGGTTCTGATCACATTTCAGTTGGTTCTGGGATGACGATCATGTCATGTATGACTTGGGTCTGTTCCAATTTTAAAACCAAGCCAAAGGCTACTCTATCATAATTAGTAGATTGTGTATGCTATCCTTGCCCTCTCCTTCCTGTCTACTATGTTATGTTCTATTATGTTATTTATTGATTTTGTTTTTTGAGACAGGGTTTCGCTACGCAGTTCAGGCTGGCCTTGCACTCACTGTGTACCCCAGGCTGGCCTCAAACTCATGGTGATCCTCCTGCCCTATCCTCCTGAGTGCTAGGCTTACAGGCATGTACCACCACACCCAGCTTACTATGGTATTTTTGACATGGGTGTATTTAGCACCATGCCCCTGTATATGTGGTTAAAATCTATCATCGGTTTATTATAAAGAAAGATTACCTGCCATCATGTAGGTGGGCCTTATCCAAGCCATTACAGGGGTTTAAATGCCAGGATTAGAATTTCATCACAATGTAGCCACCTTCTGGCTTTGTGACCTTAACAAATTGGTTAACTCTCAGTGTTGCAGTTTGCTCATCTATAAACCATCTGTAAATAGTGGTGAGTTAGCAGACGGAAAACTTAGAGCAGTGCCTGCCACATACATAGACCTAAGTACACAATAATCCTAACCTATTAAGAATGCAGTCTAATAGTAAAGACTGAAGTAGTATAGTATCCAGATTACACATATTATCATCACCTCTTGGTGGTTGAATGAATATGTTCTGAATAGGAAGCCAACTTTTTAGCAATCATGTGCTTTCTTAACACATGATTTACTATAGTTTTGCATTTGTCTCTATGCTGATTTTTACCAAAATTATTTTATATCTTTTCAATGGACCCTCATGAGAAATTTGTGAGTTTCATTTAATATCAGCATTCTCATGAAGATTAAATGATGTGATTCTTATAAAAGTCTAATAACATTTACTGTGAGTGGTTTTATTATTTCATTTTTATGGATACAGTAATTTGAAGCTTTGAAATATTAGGTAGTTTCTTTCAGTTAGCATAACACTTGACTGCCCCAGGTTACTTTTTGTTGTTAAATCACAAAATTATTTTTCTTTCTTAAATGTGTTTGCCAGAAGTGTAATACTTGCTCATTGTAACTAGTGGTATGAAGAAAATAAATGTAAATGTGTTGTTAATCTTTTTCTTACCTTTTCTTTCCATCCCACCGAGGTGGTAGAATAACCAATACTTTGTTGCATATTCTTCTGCTAAACATTTTTCTTCAGCTCACAAATAGATGCAAACCTACACACACATATATACAAAATATTTATTATTATCATCTGTTTTACAAAATGTTCTCACCCTAAATACATCATTCTGCAGCTTGCTTGTCTCAAGCAGACCTATCTCAGAACATTCCCCTCAGTGGCTGTTAACTGGGAGAGAGTCTTCCTCAGCCCCCCACCACATTTGGCTGTATTGGAGACATTTTGGGCTGCCTTAACCGGAGGGGTCATGCTACTGGTATTTAGTGAGTAGAGGCTAAGGATGCTGTTTGATATCCCACAAGGCGAAGGAGAACCATCCTTTAGGTCAACAAAGAATTGTCCTGCTCTAAATGTCAGTAGCATCAAAGTGGAAAGACTCTTCTTTAGGATAGTAGAAGTATAGTTAATTATTTAAATAGTTTTTACAACAATCCGTAATAATCCCAAACTAGAATTTATTCAGTTTCACTAGTGGTGAGTTAAATCTGCAGTTTCCAGTTTTTGTCATCACAAATAATGCTGCAATAAACATTCTTGTTTGTAAACCTCCATATGCTTATGCTGGTTTTTTCCTTGGGTAGATTCTCCAAAGCGAGATTATTGGGTTAATTTTTTAGATTTTAGTAGATATGTCTGTATAATTTTGCAGTTTTGGCAATATTTCACACCCTGTCATTAATAATTAAATATGTCATTTTTCCAGCATTCTCTCTAGGATCTAGATGTTATCGATCTTCGGTAATTTTAGCCAGTAGTATGGGCAAAAAAGTGCTCACTTTTACTTTACTGTGCATTTTGCTAATTATAAAGTTTAAGCAACATTTCAAATATTTATTAGCTACTTGTTTCCTATTAATCCCTATTGATATATTTTGCTGATTTTTCC
Source organism: Hystrix cristata (assembly GCA_004026905.1). Lineage (NCBI taxonomy): Eukaryota > Metazoa > Chordata > Mammalia > Rodentia > Hystricidae > Hystrix > Hystrix cristata. The sequence goes on from PVJO010020707.1 coordinate 23,556, forward strand.
ATTGCCCACCTAACACATTTATAGAAAATAATTTTATATTGTAGTTACTACATTTCATCTGTAATATATGTTGTAACTATTTGTCTTTGTGATGTATTTCTTTTCATTTAACACATTTTAATTTCTACATATATGTAACTATAATTTTAAATTTATTGCTTCTTAATTTTTACTTTGCTTAGAGAAGTATCCTCCAGTCTAGATTTATACAAATACTATTCTAAATTTTAGCTAATCTTCATTATTTTACCTTTTATATTTAGGTCCTTAATCCA